>SJJU01000055.1:0-216827 GCA_012932125.1 Conopomorpha cramerella
GACTGATGATATACGCAAGATGGCTGCAGAAGCTGGATGCGAGAAGCCGAAAACAGATCACAGTGGCGTGCAATTGGAGAGGCCTATGTCCAGCAGTGGACAAGTATGGGCTGATGATGATGATGATGATGATGGACAGGACAAATTGATAATTAACAAAATTAGGTCTAGACAGTCCCATATTCACATAAGCACCACTATTACATAAAATAAATGACATGGCATTCCCAAGTCACAAAACACACACGTCGTATTTCACAAACATCCAATTTCCAAGTAAAATGTATTCAGTGTACGTATGAAAAGAATTCATAAGACGAAAAGTAATCCCTTGACTCTGGTAATCTCGGCTTGATTATGATTAAGGGCTGGGGAAGCATCACGGGAAAATTAAAAATAAGTATTACTCGGCCCACCGCGAAAATTTGCTGTGAATGTAGGTGAGAAAAAGGTAAATATAAAATAAGTACATATACATACAACGTTAAATCAAAAACGTTGGCGAAAGTCGAGAAAGTTACTTACGATAACAAACAACTTTCCTCAAAATCTAAAAAAAAAAATTACGTCTTCAAACAAACTTCGCGATCAGCTGATTGCTATGGTAATTTATTTTTTAATATCATGGTTGAGTCATTTTCTCGAGTTTGCTAATATTTTTAATTTGACCTTACATACTCGTATAAAAATCGGTTCATACATAATTTTGTACACAATTTTTTAAGACAATAAAACGGAGAAAAAATATGCTCAGTACTCTTTGCGCAAATTTTATGATCTATACAGCTCAACAATAAAGTTTTTTTTTGTTGCCCTGGATATCTCTGCTGATTTATATATTTTCAAGTACCCAGTTAGCGAATATATTCATGAAAATTTTTATTTGGCTCTCGTTTTTATAATTTTAGCATATACATAAATTTAAAATAGTTCACAGTTTACGTCGGATTTTCAGAACACGACTTATTTATAAGTGTTTAGTTTTTTGGCTTTCTTTTTCGGAGTACGCTTTCTGCGCATATTTTTCGCGCATACATACATCATGTGACCCCACGCGTCCCTCACAGCGTGTTACTGTCCGAGAACTCTGTTATTTGACAACATTGGAGGACGCACGACACGAATGTAAGTAAGCTGCTAATATGACAACTAATACTTTGTTCTTATTTCTTGAATTTTGATTCTAATAAATATGTTTTGTCCGTAGAAGTATGAATTCGTCGCGAAAGAAGTGCAAGTATAATAGCCCTGATGTGTTTTTCTATATTTGTGGTGTTTATATCACTGCAAAAAAGGCACGAAATATCATAGATTTTGTTCAGGAGCTTTATGCAGATTATTTCGAACTATGTATTAAAAACCAAGATAAGTCATGGGTTCCTCACAAGGTTTGTAAATCCTGTGTAGAGTCTTTACGTTTGTGGAAGAAAGGAAAGCGCCACGGCTTAGATTTCGGCATCCCTATGATCTGGATGGAGCCTATAAATCATTCCGATGATTGCTACTTCTGCGTAGTCGACGTTAAAGGTTTCAATCGAAATAAACCGTGGATATACCCAGATTTACAGTCTATAAGGTGTCCAGTCTTGCACAGTGATGACCTTCCTCGACCTATTTATACAACGAACATAGTACGTATGCCCTCAGAAACTATGATGTTACCAAACTCACAGAATTCAGTACAATCTATAAGTGGAAGTGAATATGAAGGTGTAACATCAGCACCACAGTTATTTTCTCAAAACGAACTCAGCGATTTAATACGAGATCTAAGTTTATCAAAACAAGCATCGGAACTGTTAGCTTCAATATTGAAAGAAAAGAATTTTTTGGAACCAAATGTAACAATTACAGCATACAGAAAAAGGGAAAGTGAAATATTACCATTTTTTAGTGAAAATGAAGAACTTGTCTACTGTAATAATATCGCGGCGTTACTTCAAGACCTAGGTTTAAATGAATACAAATCTACTGAATGGCGGCTTTTTATTGATAGCTGCAAAAGGAGTTTGAAATGCGTTTTATTGCACAATGGAAATTGATTTGCATCAATACCTATTGCTCATTCAACAAAACTTAAGGAAGAATATCATAATATTAGATTAATTCTGCAAAAAAATCATTACCATGAACATCAATGGCCGGTTTGTGTTGATTTGAAGATGGTGAACTTTTGTATTTGGGCAGCAAAGTGGATACACCAAATATCCTTGCTTTATTTGTTTATGGGACAGCAGAGCAAAGCAAGTTCACTGGGAACAAAATGTTTGGCCTTTGAGAGAATCCTTAACCGTTGGTAAAGCCAATGTAATAAATGAGCCATTGTTAACTAGAGAGAAAATCATACTTCCGCCACTGCATATTAAGTTAGGTATGATGAAACAGTTCGTCAAAGCATTGGACAAGGAAGGAGAATGTTTTAAATACATTTGTAAAACGTTTCCTAAACTGAGTATAGAAAAGTTAAGAGCTGGAATATTCGACGGTCCTCAAATTCGAACATTGATGAAAGATGAAAATTTCACAAAAAATATGACTGATTCAGAAGTTGAAGCATGGAAGGGTGTTGTGTTGGTGGTAAACAATTTTTTAGGTAACTTTAAAGCACCTAATTACAAAGAGATTGTGCAACAGATGTTGGAAAGTTTCAAGATTTTAGGAGCGAATATGAGCATTAAGTTACTCTTTCTCCATAGTCACCTGGATAGATTTCCAGATAATCTGGGAAATTATAGTGAAGAACAGGGAGAACGCTTCTACCAAGACCAGGTGTTTTTCTGAAGTGTAATACAAATTTTAATGTTATTTTTATTTTTTATTTCTATGTATATTAATTCAATCTAAAACAAAAGTCAATTAGTAAAACATTGTAAAAAAATCAAAGCCAATATTCCAAATTCATTCATAGTTTCATAATATGTAGGCATAAAATTATTCGAAAACACTTTCACATCAAGGGCAACAAAATCATTGTTGACCAGAATTAGTATTCGAAGTAGTATTGTTTTCTTATATATATTTTGCAAAGCTACAAATATAACAATAACTCTCTTGCACATACGTATCGAAAATGACTTTTTAAATAAGCGCGTACTGAGATTATGAACGACGTTAAAAGCAAACGACGAAGGTAAGATATTCAGAGTATGTTTTATTGATTTCGCGCCGCGACTCAAACAATTAAACGTACACAATGTACCCATATATTAACTTAAATTATCAAGACAGTACAAACTAAAATATCAACCTGTATCATCACGTGCAATTAATAGAGGGTGTTTCTCATTAAAGGCACTAAAATAGTGTTGTGTATCTCGGCATAAATACGTCAGCAGGTGTTGCCAGGTGTGGGGAAGTGCCGCATTTGTCTTCGGCTGCACAAAATGTTGCCATGTATCACACGCCGATATTTACAACGGGGCTATGTAAATGTCTATACGGGGTTGTTTTTGGGACTTCTAGAAACTTACAAAAACATCAAATAGTCTCCAGAAACTAAGTGAAGGACGGACTGCTGGAGCGTAACACTTCCGGTTTTTTTAAATGGATGGGTCATCAATATTTCGTAACATAAACTGTCAAACTCTAAGAATGCATCCACTAACAGCCAGTGGTTATTTTTTTGTAAAAAAGATGGCGCTTGTTAGCTTTCGCTCGTTATTAATAAGCTTTTAATCAAAAAGTTCTTCTCCTCGTCTATCAACAGAAACTAAACAACTTCACACCATCTATCAACAGAAACTAAAATCTTTGTCATTATAAGTTACACACGTGTACATCGCCGACCCGCTGCAAACTACATGCCCACTCTGAAATTAAGTCAGTATATTCACCGCACTTATTAAGTCAGTATATACAGGACACAAATTTATCTACCGATTTATAGAGGTAGCGAGATGCGGAATCTCAAAACTACAAAAGGAAATGTTTTGTCAAATAATGACCAATTAATGTTCAATAAAATTGCATCTGACGACCGGGATAGACTAGTGGTCGTGGCACCAGCTCCCAAGACGACGGTCGAGGATCGATTCCTGCCTCCCACTAATACATTATTATGCTTGATGAATGAGCTGAGGCATTTGTTATGTGCCGTATAACAGTCCGCCTAGTCTGTTCTCTCACTCTAAGGTTGATACGCTTATGGATGTCATGCTCTAGACATTAAGGTTCATATTCACTTTTTAAACACATTGAACAAGCGTTTGACCACCATCCTGCCTGATGTTAAGCAGCGATGTCGTCTACGATGGAGCACACTTGTTTATTAGTTACCTATTTACTCTAGTGACTTGAAGACCGTCAGACTGTACTGCGCAGGAAACACAGACTCCGGCAAGTCATTCCACATCCTGGCGGTTCGCACTATGAAAGTGAACGCAAACCGTTTGGTTCGTGTAAATGGTAAATAAACACTGTTATATATGTCTACTCATTGTATTGATGTTTTAATGAGTTATCACTATTTATAGACCAATTGTGCACAGATATACCTGTATCTGATAACCGATAATTCAGAGTATCCTAGTTAGGGGTCAGGACCGTGTGTTGGATATTAAAATATTTTTTACGGGATTTTATAAAGTTTATAGTAATATTATTACAAATTGCCAATGATTTTCGAACCTTTTTCATCAAATATGCAGTGATTGAATAATAAAAAACAAAAGTTTTTAGTTTTTTTGTAATCCTAGAAAATTTATTTGGCGTGTGATTAGCTGTTCTTAGGGATGATAATGAATTAATTATTTTGAAGGAGCTATTTTGCGTGCATTTACAACTGTTTATTCAAATATTGTAGAATAAAATCCTGATATTCCAAGGGATCTGTGCGACTGGACTTATTATTAGGATACATCATACATTATTTCAATAAACGTTAAAACAATGAAAGTGTAGATTGATAAATACTTTATAATTAAACATGACAATCCTCCCATTATTCATACTTTTTCAATGAAATAAGTAGGTAACTACTTTGTTACAATGGCTTGGTACCGTCGGCCATGAATGTGATGAGCTTACTTTTGGCGACATTTCCTGTATCATTATATGTATATACATGAGTTGTTATATTGAGACAATTGAAACATTTCTACTGCTAGACATAGGCCTCTTCAATGCACTCTGCATGCCAATGTGACCTGATCTAGCTTCTGCCAGCCATCATCCAGGCATAATATTAATACATAAGTTTCTGTGAAGGATTGATCGAATCAGGAACGAAGTGATCCGACAGAGAACTAAAGTAATCGACATAGCTTATCGGTCTAGCAAGCTGAAGTGGTAGTGGGCCGGCCAATTTAGCCGTAGAACCGATGGCCGTTGGGGCAAACGAGTTCTCGAGTGGAGACCGCGTCTCGGCAAACTGAGTGTAAGACATACATTGTACCTACATTACAATTATTTAGACAAAGTCGTAGCAACGACATGTGTGTACCACGGATGCGATAGGCCCAGATACTCACTGGGAAGTGAAAAACAAAGACGATATCAACTAGAAATAGTGGGAGCAGCCGTGCAAGCTCGACGGTTTCACTGAACTCATAGGGATGTCCGCGCATTGATGGTTGCATTATAGACACAGGTGTCAAGTTATGCTGGTGGGTTTTGAAGCTTTTTGGAGTACGGGTCGTTTGGCCGGTTGAAGTTTTTATAGGGTGCGGCTGGGGGGTACATAACGCGCACCTGCGGCTCTCATCTACATAATGTGGACAAGTCTGAAGTGCCCTACTAAGCTATGGATTTTTTGGAATAATGCACCGAGGTTCAATGTTTTTGCTGTTTTGTGATATTCATTGAGGTGCTGACCAACCCTTCAGATCTAGCCGGGAATTGATACTGAATCACTTAAACTAAAAGCTATTCGGATATTGAGAACTTGGAATGATTGGCTAATCTCGCATCAATAAAACATAGATCATGCATAACCACGTGATGTCCCCACAAGTTCTTTTCATCCAAAAATATTCTACAAAGTTAATGATGATCGGTTCAGTAATTTTCTCGTGGAAACATAACAGACAAACTTACATAGACATTTATATAGGGAATGTACAAATTCAGGTGCATGAATGAATTACTGAGAGCTAACAATAAATAGTCAGGTTATTTTTAATATATTCCAGTTGACGAGACGCGATTACGGAAGATAAGTATTTTCTCCTGGTTCAGTCCACAAATTACTACACGGAAGGCGGATTTTGACTGGCCAAAGTTATTTATTTACATACACATAGCTTCACTCCTGTCTCCCAGATATATGTAGAGACAATAGACACAGCTATCTTGGCGTTTCGATATTCATCAATCTTTTCTTAGTCGCACGACAGTTTTTAGTGTTTAGTTCCTCTTTTAAGACGTTATGGATTTGGTCTATAAAAGTTCGGCGAGGCCTACTACGTTAACTTACTTTCGAATCCACTCCTTTCGGAAATCTCTTCATTAGGATCTGATGACCCAACCCACCAAGTATTCCTTTTTTTAAACTTGCAGTACACATGTTCTTTTAAACCACTATTGGTATACATTGTCAATAAGAAAACGACCATTCCAGCTACCAATCTCGGCAAATCACAAATTACTGCGAGCTGCAATTGGTGGACATTATCTAAAACCGACACGAAACAAATTATCGCTTTCTAATTGACCTAACCAAACTGGAACCTTTTCAGCAGAATTTTATTTTTTACTGGTCTACCACAGTTGGTACTATTGTAAACACGATCAGAAATGTCTACGTGAGATGCTACGCGCTACGCAATGTCTACAACGTGTCTACGTCATAGTACGTAGTCAGAATTATCTAAAAGAAAACATGAAGGGTTGAACGTCGGTACATCGCACGTATCGTTCTTAAGTCCTGTCTAGAGACTCGTAAAGAAACTTCGCTCCCGAGACAAATGAAATTGCAATAGAACAAACGATATTAGACTTTTTAAACCCTCCGCGAAGAGCATTGCGTGGCTCTATATCAGTTGAAAAACTCGACAGAACAATGTTAGTAAGTAGTACGTACATTTTTGTTTTTTATTCTATTCTATTCGCGCAAATAGTTTTTGCGGAGTTTGTTGCAGTACCTATGAAAATAAACAAGTTTAAACACGATTAAGGGAATGAAAATTATAGATAATGTTTAAAATGATACAGAGAATAGGATAGGATTCTAAAAAAAGACTAAAAACGACTACTACTAATTGAGAAAAAGCTATTTTAATTAATTTCTAATTAGAGGGTTGGTTCGTGATGTTCTTTTATTCATTTTTCGACACAGTTAACTAATTTAATTTAATGGCATAAAATGCTTGTTATTGTTATACATTTTGCATATTGTGAATGGAATCTAAACAAGACTGAAAAAAATTATGTACACTATCTACGGTATCTCATTCCTTGTGTCCCGAGCGAAGTCGGGGTCGAGTAGCAGCAAAGAAACTTTGTTGTTTTAAATCTTTTATTGAGTTCGACAATAGCCGATGAAATAGAATCCGTTGTTTTATTTTGTTCGTCGTTGAGATGGAAGCGATACCCACTGTTAATATCTTAAGACGATTGCTCGACTACAGGGAATGGAATGATTGTTTGCGATGCCCGGCTTCTTCACTGCTGCGGAGCGAAATAAGCCAAGTTGTCAGTTTTAAAGGGTTTCCGCAGTTACCTACTGTTATACTTTCTTGTATTTGGACGAGAGAGACGAGACATCGACAGTGATATTAATGTAAATAAGATTATATAGTCTTGCATAAGGAAATAACCAGACACATTGGACTGCCAATAATTATTTTCTTTACCTACTATGAATTTATGTATACATAATGTGTACTGGTTTCTAAAAATGACTTTTAAGCTTTTATTTAGAGTGCAATATTTAGTTCGGGTCAAACCTCGCAACTCAATTTTGAAGTAGACGTCGACGACCGATTGAGCTTTGTATAAACGTTCAGTTCAGAGTGTGAGCTTTTTCTAAATCCAACATCGCGCCACTTGCAACATCATGGATATTTTTAATTCACTTCTACAATCGATAGTATCAAATGAAAGGGCTCTAAGCATTACTCGAAAAATAAAGTATTGGCTCTCTAAATCAAATGTGGTGCAATTTTTAGCCCATTTACATAAAATCCTAGTTTTTAAAATACTTTTTTACTTCTAATTTATTTGGAGTTAAATTTATTGATTTATTTATTGCTTTTTGTGAGCCATACTTATTTTGAGAATATATTCCCCTATTTCCTACTGGAATGGTATTAACCGGGGGTAACACTGTCGGTGTACAAACTAGCAGCTTGAGTACATAATATTTAAATTGATTTCCGTATAAAAATAAGTCACAAATATTGATCTTCACATTGTGTTTTTTTTTTCAGAAGTCGCAAGTGAGGGGCGGGAGTGTGTTCCAAGTCAAGTCACCTTGCATCTACACAGAAGTCAAACAAATAAAACCTTTCGACAAAAGTGTGCTCTCAATCCCTTTTGTAAATAAAACAGTTTATTTACACTACAATTTTTCTTTGTACACACATGCTAGTTGAGTTTTTCTGGAGCGCTGAAGGCTGAAGTGTAGTTCGGTAAATACTAGAATGTCATCTCGTATTTTGATGGTAACTATACAACACTCAATACTTGATTGCTTTTCACAAAATTTAGACCATAAATAGGTACCAACAGGCTTTGGCATAGTTATAAAAGGGAAGCGGTAGTCCATAAGCATTCAATGGGCCAAGGAAAGGCTAGAAGCTTAGAACCATTATAACCTTCGATCATTTACCGGTATATTGCAACAATATGAAATTGAGTAAATACTGGTGACTTTTTTTACCCACGGAAGCATACGGAAGTTCTGCGTTCAGAAAATGTATCAAGGTGTGAAGAAGACAAAACACGGTAAAACTTTTTACTGCTTATAACTTTTTTATTAGAAAGGCGGTTAGTGTTTAATGAACTTGGAATTTTAGACTATTATTCGTCGCGTCGCGGGATTTTGTGACGTAATGCCGTGACTAGATATTTAAAAAATATAATGGATGCATATATAAGTATTACACGTTTGTAACTTCTGTCTCGTCTATTTTTTATTCTTTCCATTAATACATTAATTATTTAACGTCGACATTTTTAAAACCAAACAGATTTAATAACTGTGTTGGTTCCGTTTTGAAAACCTTTAATGAAAGTTCCACTTCCTTCCACAATGCTCTGTCTGACATAACAGAAATCCGCATTCAAAACCGCTGCATGCCCTGCACGTAAAGTAAATAGGTACCTATCTGTAAATACGTTGTTCTACTGGGTCACGTCCGGTAACTCGGTAATAATGTACATATAGCTGCTTTTGAAGCGTTCTTTATGCGAAAGGGGGCTCAACGTGGGGTGTTGATGTACGTGTCCGCATTTGCTAATGTGCCTGCTCGTTAACGCGGTTCAGAAAAACGCCGAAACAAACGTTGCTGTGGTCTCAATTACGACAACATTTCTAATTACGCGGAGTAGTCGTAGTCACTGTGCTTGGATTCTTAAAGGTTTAATAAAGTTATCGAATGTCTCTCTACCTGAATTACGAATAATGAAACTCGGGGTGAAAATAACGGGAGGAAATGTTTTGACAGCGTCCGTGGTCAGGTCGTCCGTGGACCTACAGAGCATACAGGCGTGTCCCAACATGTTTCAGAGCCTTATGCACTATGCAGGAAAGTATCGTGATAATCCTACCATTACAGTTATCCAATGCGATAGTAAAGTTCAATTATATATGTGTATAATAATGATGTAGATAATTATCTTTATGGTTATACAGTAGAGATATGTACTAACTAATATGGAATGAGGAGACGATCCGATAACCTTGCTAGGTTAAACTTGTTAGGTGAAAGGTTCGGGTACCCCATCGTCTGCGGGGGAGACGACGGGAAATGTGGTATTGCCATTAAACCCCCCCCCTGACTTCTCCGCACGATGAGCCGGTGCCCCCGGAACACCCTGAAGAGTATAACATCCAGGGGGCACCGGCCGCGCAGGTTTCGCTGTAAGATGGAAAGCGGGCTCTTTCCTCTGAGAGGAGGGACTTGTTCCTTTCCTATGAGAGGAGGGACTTGACTTGGCCCTTCCCGCTCGCCTCGACGTCTGGCGACAGGCAAGGTCAAACCTCAGTCCTGTTCTAATGCCTGGAACTGCAGGGCTCACGGCGGGACGGTCACAACCCGACCGCCCCGCCGGAGTCGGCCCTCTGATCACCTGGGGTCCGACAAATCCTCTATATCGATCGGCCGCAGCGCATCGCGATACTGACACTCCTCTTCCCTTGCGGCCCCTCCACGCCGCCATCTAGCAGTGGCGGCCCCGCAAATCCGCGGAGGATAGGGACAGCGGCAGTCGACATACCGACTGTCCTCTCCCTCCGCGGCCTTCACTGCGGCCGTACCCGCACCGGGACGCAGCCCGACCGCTTGTCTGCGGGCTCTGTACATGGAGCCCTAGACAGCGGTCCTTCTGGGGCTGGCCAGTCAGCCGGTTCCTAACTCACTGACCGGCCCAGTGGGTTCTCCATCTCGTCCCCGGGTAGCGCCTTTACCCGGGTACTAAGCCCCCTCGCCACGCCAAGGCCCAGGGAACCCATGGAGGGGATGTTAGGTGAACCTGTGCTGAGGCTTATCAACTTTCGAGGGAAAGTGTTTCTTTAATTACTTTTTAAAATCTATATATGTATATGAAACAAAGATGGGTTCGTTACAACACTTATAACTCGAGATCTGCTGAATTTTCATTCTGAATTTTCATGGTTAATGATTCGTTGGATTTGTCTCCGCCTCGAATAGCAGAATACATATTAAAAACAATGAAAACTCGATATGTGTAATGAATACTTAATCATTTCAATAATAAAATGCTGATTTGTTTTATTACATGCAAACATTTGTTGTCCAATCCTGTCAAATGCTGTAACAAACAGTGTGGGTTCAGAATTTAATTTTTAAATGTCTCGAAAGTTCAGGTACTGTTATATTTTTTTAACATTAATTTGTGTAAATTATTTATTAATTATTTAATTTTTATATTTTCGAAAATAATACCTAAGATTTGTGGGTGGTTCTATGTGGTTTTGTGCGAGTGCATCAATTTCATCTCATCAAAGGACGAGCTTATCAAAAAAGTATTCCCGGATATCCTTGCTAACCACAAAAGTACTAAATGGTAAAAAGTGAGCGAGCAATTTTGGCCGCTAAAAATAAAGATGTAGATATGACCTCAATTTTATAATTCAAAATCAAATTAATATTAGTTCAGCTAAAAGGTAACACGACACTCATTAACTGTTAGGCGGTATGAAGTTCGCCGGGTCAGCTAGTATGAATATATCTACTTCTGACCAATTACAAAAAATATGCTTGTATTTTGTACTCTTATTCTAACCTCTAGCCTCGCTTATTATTCCCGACAAATTTCTCAAAGGAAAATGTGTTCACAAACGAACAAATAATTCCGCCCTCCCATATTGTCATGGGAAATACGGATAATAATTTCTTTTTCACTTTTCCCTTTTTACGCACGTGTGTTTGATCTAACTTCTGTATAAGATTTGTATTTTTTTACAAAAGAAATTACTCTCCTCTCTTCATGGACACGTATTTCGTGATTATTTTCTGATTTTCTAAACGTTGGGAAAGTATTTGTGTGTTAAGCAAGTATTAGAATATTTTTTAGAAAGCTTCTATGGACAGTTTCACCTTAACTCTAGACCGTGGAAGAAAAGTTCTTTAGAAACAAATTAAGTGCCGTAATGAGACATTTTTTATATTTCTTTTTTTTATTGCTACTTTCTCGAAAGATTATGCTTTTTTATATTCTTGGCTCTTATTTTCAGCTCTAAAGCCGACAATTCTGCCACAAACAAAATAAATAACTCTTCGTGTTCAAGTTGGTGTCATTGTCATAGTCTATCGATAAAGTCGTCAATAGGCAAAGTCGTGTTAAAGACTCATTAAAACGTGATGGTGGACCATTACATTTCAATGCTGCGTGGAAAATTACAAGAGAATTACAAATTGATCGAATAGGATCCGCTCCTTTACTCCTCACTCTCACTACATTGTATTTCATCATCACCAGCACATTATTACACTAATCCCACCACATGAACACAATAATCGCAGCGAAAAATTAATTTTCAAAATGAGAAATAATGAAGCCATTGGCAAATGGCATTTGCATCTCATCGCTTCCCGCGCAAAACTAACTGCAAGCGAAAGTTTGCTATTGTTGCTGTATGTCATGTGATGTGGACAATGGACGAGGCAAGACTGGAGAAACTAGCAAGAGACCTGATAATGTCAGTATAATGTGATGCGTAAATTCGGGACTGTGGATGTGTCATTACTTTGTGCGAAATATGGTGGGATCAAGTGTAGTAGGATTCAAGCATCCTTCCCAGGAATAAACCACCACGGATAAAAAATGCATCAACCTGAACGAGAGAAAAAGAAATGTTAGGTGTAATATTAGTCTGACTCGACGTGGCTAGCAAATAAATAACACACCTTTCTAACAGCAAAAGTAAACAAAACAACGATCTGCACAGACTACAACTTGAAAATTGACATTGACAGCTATAGTTTTCTATCTATGTTTGATCTGTGTATCCATAATAGTGACGTCATATGGCGCTTACGCTCTTTCGAAAAAAATCAATATTAAAAGTTAAAATCATGAATGAAAACATTATTTTTATGTCGAATAAAAAAATACGTGTCAAATAATTTTATATTTTCTTCAATTTTCAATAAAAATATCATTTACCATTCGAAATGCAAAGTTGTCAATTGGAGAGGCCTATGTCCAGCAGTGGACAAGAATGGGCTGATGATGATGATGATGATGTACCTATGTCATAAAGAAAATGAGTCAATGCCTCAATCTCACGCCGCGAGAGGTCAACAGGAAAATCCCCCTATTGTTAGAACAACTTTACACAGTTTGTAAGTTTTTTACTGGAAAGGCTGTTATGATACTCACTAATGAAATTATTTGTCGCATCTCAGGTTAGGATAGACTTCCTTCCTTTCTCTGTACAAACAACAAGTTAAATCTCAAAAAAGTTTAGTTTATAGTCCGAAATGAACACACACTCATCTATGTTTAAGTAACCTGACCAGGCAATAGCTGTACTATCCAGAGTACAGATTATCCAATCCGATTACGAGCCAGTAAGTAGAAAAAAGAAAACATTTCTTACATTGATGTTCATGATTAAAGTGGGAATAAAGGCCTATACAAAATATTTAATCTGGAGGATAGTGCGTTGTCACTGCCCCAGAGCTCACCACAGCCGCCCACAGCTACCGCACTACTCATTACGTCCACATACGCCGATTAGTTGACAACTTCAGTCGAACCATTTCCATTATTACTTGAGCTGCAGTAAGTCACAGGAACACGTACATATACTTTTGGAGTTTTGAAGAAGCATTGAGGCAGGTTAACCTACGTAGTGCTCGTGGTGTTAATATTGGGTGAACATTTCTAAATGGTTTTATTCTAATCACTTCTGTGCTTCGACGTGCATGCCAAGCTGTTTGGCTACTACCTCGATAATATTAGTCAAACTACGTTAGGGTCCAACAGTTGAGCTATCCACTTTGTTGACACTCGTCCAGTATATCGTTTCTATAATCTCTAGCTAACATAAACGGCACTAAAAGGGAGTCTTTTGTTTAAATCAAATCAGTGGTTAATACGTTCTTACTAATTCACATACAAAATTAAGGAATAAGAGAGATGACATTTATAGGAGAGTAATTATTCCTCGTCAAATAAAAAATGTTGCACGTTTCGTTCTTAAATTTATTTTATTTACAATTACAATTCTTGATAACCATTGAATAAGTTTAAAAGTACTTGCTGTTGAAAAAATAATTACATCTACAAATCTCGGACAGTAAATATACCAACATATATAGATCATACAACCTCTAGACTCGTAATGTTCCACATTGTACATCCTAACTTCTGGAAACCAGGCAAAGTGCTTGGTCAAACCAATGATTGGTTCGTTTGTAGTTGGCTGTCATTCGCTCACATCAAGGGCGCTCGTCATCGAACATCGTTATGCTTGAACTAGGATATGTATAGCTAGAACAGTTCCGCAGTCGTGCCTGCTGAGTCTTGTGGTTATTTCGTCGATGACAGACACAGTACATGATTTTTAAGTGCAATAAAAGTTTAAGTCGAATTCTGCCCGAGAAAAGAATACATTATACCTATTATATGTATATATAATTTACAACTGTTATATTTTTAAGACTAAGTAAAACAATTGAGATAAGATGAATCCAGATAGATCCAACCACTAAAAGAATACCAGTGCAATAAAGAGTACATAAATAACTGCTCTTAAACATACTATGACATTCTATAGTAATTGCACAGAATTTGTACCCCAAATTGGAAATGCGTTAAGGCGGGTTTTATGCATAATACTGATCTATTTGGTATAAAGTTGACTAGGAAGTTGGCAAACAAACAGCCGATAAAATCTTACTTATACGATAACTTATCGTTCGGATAGCTACGATATTAGACTTTATCACGTCCAACGAAACTTGGTGATGTATCTACACTCATAGTGGTCCCAGGATTATGCATGTATTCTGGATGTGACAATTTAGTGTCTATAACTAGGTATTTACGTCCTTATCTAATAATATAAAACCTTACCAAAGATTTTGCTAAAAAAACACAATATTTATATGTTACGTCATTAATCAGAATACAGAGAACAATGTTTATTGTTAAACTCCACTTACGATACAAATTAAAAGTCACATTTTGCTTTGAAATAATTTGAATTGTAATGTTCGTATGTATCAACTGGCGAAATACAATTTTTACATATAATGGTGTCTGACAATAAATCTTGAATAACTTTTGTGCTTCATTGTACTAAATGTGAGTACTTACAATTACCTAGTTATTCCATGATTCTTGCAGTAACATATTTACAACAAAGAATATCCCAAGGTGAATTCCGGGAAATATATGTTAGACAATGTAATTAATGTACACCAGAAAACTCCTAGCTTAGGATAAAATCTCGGATACATTTTCCCGGAAAACTAATAGGAATAACTCACGACATCAATCCTTTTTTCCCATTAATAAAACTTTGAACAGCTTAATATTGTTACAAACTAACACACGTACTTAGAATAAGACAACGTATACTTGAGTAGAGAGTTGCACTTGAGGGTAGTTTTAGAATAGGGGTCAAAGAGTGTGGTTTGATGAACATGCTAATGATATAGCTGTTTTGGTTATCTCTACTTCAGCCGACCAAAATTTGCCCTTTCTATTTCTGTCTGAAGAGTAGAATATTGATTTCGATATCGACCTAGTTCGGTTTTAGACGTTGTAATTAGGTTGCGCTGTCAGAATAAACTATTTTTACAAAGAAAGCTTTCTCTTCTTATTAACATATCGCTAATTCGATGTTGAATTTTCAAAATAACGGTTAGTAATTTCAATTGGCCTGTGTGTACATTTCAATTAGACTAAAGCTCGATTAAAATTAACAATTGGACAGGATTCTTGTGAAGAGGTATATACAATGTTTCAATGATTTAACGGAGTCATACTGATGATGATGATACTTATGCTTCGTTATTCATTTTGTGCTACTCACTTACCTAGAACCAGTAACCACCAGAAACAGTTTGATTATTCTATCTATTATGGATCTATAATGTGAGCCCAGCATAGGATACTTTACATACATAGTATTATACAGACATAGTATTATAAACTCAGACATGTCCCATCAAGTGCACTTGAGGTGCGTTGTCTGTGTATCATCGGCACAGATGGTCGTCGGGCCGCGAAGCGCACGCGCCTTCCGCCGTGGCCAGGAACAATTTGCCGTCTGCGCACGCGCAAAGTTGGTAGGTCTTGATTGGCCGCTGCTGTCCACCGCGCGGTACCACACCGCCACCGTAATACGGCTTTGCTTCTGGTAATTTCCCCATATATATGTTTTGGGCGTCGATTTTCAACTGCAAACGAATTATTTTTAAGGAAAATAGTACAGGTATTTAAAAAATATAATTTAAAAATATGTTTTATTTATTTTGTACTGTTTTAGTGAATCTATTTGTACTTCGAACAAAAGGATCATTTAAAAATAAAATGGTGTATTTCGTCATTTTCAAAAAGATCGTCATTTTATAATAAATTCAAAAAAGTTTCATCGGTTATCCTGGGGTTGCAATCAAATGGAATAGAAAAGTTTCTTGAATATAATTAGATAAACAAGTGCAATAGTTTACCGCTCCAACAACGGATACGAGCTTGATGTCAGTGTGGGAAGAGATGTCAATGTTCCCCGCCCTGCTCTCCAGGTTGATCTCCTGGGGCGCCCGGAGCTCCAGCCGCCTCGTTTGCGATTCTAACCTGCCCGGATGCAAAATACGGTTTCTTTTCTCTACTTTATTCAACTAAATTAAATTAATTAATACACTTCACGCCTTTAATCCCAAAGCGGGGTAGGCAAAGGCTTACTAAAGCAAATACCCACGATTCACCAAGCGTATTTAACCCAACGTGACAGGGGGTGAGCCCATCGTCGTTATAGGGTTCACACACCTTGTGGTGTGCGGGTTTCATCACGATGTTGTGCTTCACCGTACGAGCGTTGCGTTGCGTACATAGGCTCTGAAAAAGAGTCCCATTGGTACACGTCCATTAGCCGGACTCGAACCCGGGACCTCCCGGTTACAAGTCAAGGATCCGACCAACTGGACCGCAGACGCTCTTATTCAACTATCAAATGATAAATGGCTCTTTTGCATACATACACACACAGGACAGATAATACTAGCTTAGGCCACATTTAGTATATTAAGGAGTTAAGAATGTCAATAATATAATTTGCTTTTATAATACATATATGTACTTGCATGCAATTTTGTTCACACAATTTTGTGTCACCAGAGTGATAAGGGCGTCAAATGAACAAGCTACCGAGCATATTCTAAAACCTAATATTACATATTATGTATGTCAGTGTGATACAAGCTGTACCACGCGGTGTTACTCGCGTTTTTTCGTTCCCGTGAGAATTTGGAGAAAAAATATAGCCTATGTTACTTCTAATAATGCATGCACGTATGTCTTCTAGTAATGTATACTACTTGTTAATAATGTAGCTTTCCAACAGTGAAAGAATTTTTCAAATCTGTCCAGTACTTTCTCAATTCAAACCAACAAACAAATAATATTGGTATAGATATACAACGTGTTAATGATTAAACGGTACAGCCATTGCACACCAGGTGATTTTTTTGGCAAGTATACGAATACGTCACTATTAAAAAAATATTTGACCCATGTTTCAGAAGATAGTATTTTATTTGCTAAAAATGAGATTATTTTCTAACTCTATGCCGCTTCGTCGCACATCGGGTTCTAACATCACGTGTTATTTCACAGTACTTATGCTTTGGTGTAGCGATATAATATTGTCTAAACTGTCACACTTGTGCGCTGAAACATAGACGAAAAATACATCTATCTGCATGTGCACGCGCCGCTCGAGTCGTTCGACTAATAGAGTCCAGGAGAAGCTAGCTTACGCATACCCCGTCCCTCCCTCACCCGCCAGCCCAAACCGCGAGCGCGAGTTCAGTTTCGGCAATCAGGGAATATGACGGAACATCACGGTTGTTTCTCTTTTATTCTTATTGGTTTAAACAAAGATAGCAAATGGTTGCTTTATTTTCACATAGTCGCTATACGTTTTGAATCAAGCTGATATTTTACTGAGGGCGATTTGATGGCGCGGTGTGGCACGAGGTTCGTTGACCTAGAAAAGTACCTTCTTAATGGCTGTTAAAAAAGGGCAAAAAGACAAAGAAGTACCAAACCTAAAAAAAAAATAACCTATGTTTTATTGTACTGAAATGGACTCTACCCTTGATGCTGAGTATGTAGTTTCATGGTTTCTACGTTTATTCGTTAACACGTTGTATCATCATCAGCAACAATACGTCCACTGCAGGACGCCTCCCCAAAGATATTCGTAATTTGGAGTGTTATGGCAATAATCGCCACGCTTGGCAGGCGGGTTGGTTTGATTCATATGGTTTAACTTACAGAGGGCGCTGTGCCCCCATAACAAATTGGTATGTGGCTATTTCAAAAAACAAAATTCACAGTCTTGTTTTAAAGGCTGTATTTCTATAAGTTTCTATTTTAGTCTTTGAATATGCAAATATCATCAGGGTAATTTCGGTAGATAACTAGATACATTTAATTGGGAAACATTTATTGCAGACTTATACGACGTAAAAAATCTATTATGTTACGCTTAGTGTGATTTCGGTTGTTTTACAAAATAGAAGCGCGTATGTTTTGGCCGTCTTTCTCGGTGCACTGTCGAAGAGTATTTGCTACTTCCCTGAATCTACACTTTCCTTAATTCGTAACTTCGTCCAGTTTAAACGTATGTCACCTTAGATCAGAGCCAGGTGGCGCACGCACTGAAGCGGTTTGCACGGCGCCCCGCACGTTGACTCCCCCGACTCCATCCACCACCAGGCTCTCAGCTGCCAACACCACAGCCTCGCGAGATGCACTAAACACCTGCTTACCCTGGCTGTCTGATACCGAGAACATCCGCCCGCCAAACTCTAAGCTGTCCCGTTCTGAAATAAAATGCAACGTTAAGTTTAAAATATTTTGTAAAGTGGCCAGCTCATGGCTCCAAATAGTCCTGGGATCTTCTATACATCACGTGTCGAAGGTACGTCCACTATGGTTTATGTAAGTACGGCCCACGAAGAAATTGATCTATTAGTTTTGAGGATATTTTCAATTTCAATAATTTTTACCAGTCAGCACAAGTTGTAGTGAAAAACAAAAGTGTGCAACAGAAAAAGTAGTGACAACTGTAAAATATTAAATGTTAATAAATAAAACTAAACATAAATATATGTTCACCACCCTGGGAATTCATATTAATATCATGGAGCTTTTGGAGTATGAATGACTAAACGGCTTTATTGCACATTTATTTAATAACTGTTATACTATGCCTACCACCTACTGATGCTCGTCATCGCAATGTCTCTCCTATAACAAGCTTCCATTACTCATCATAGAGAACTCACAATTTGTGTACACTGTAGAGTTCATTCACTTTGTCTTGTTGCGGTTTTTCACGTCATAAATGCACGTCGTACAGAAAAATATTTACTTATCAAAGTGATGTAAAGCAAATCTGATAGGCGATACACTTGAGGAAAAAGCTATAATAAATAAATAAATAAAATAATAAATAAATATTTTACAACAACACACACATTGCCTTCATCCCATGTTAAGTAGCTAAAGCACTTGTGTTATGGAAATCAGACAACGAGATATATTTACTTAAATAACTTTATTTTCTTTTAAATACATACTTCTATAAATAAAACACCCAGACACATTCAACAAGTACTTAAAAGCTCATCACCTAAATAGGTATCACCTAAATAGGGTTCGATTCCCACCGCTGGCAGGTGCCAGCGGTGGGAATCGAACCCACGACCCTACGGAGCAGAGGCAGACATGCTGACCACTACACCAACGGGCCCGTCAAAAGCTATGAAAATATAACGGAAGTAGTTTGATGGTTTGCTCATTTATTTATTTATTTGAACACTATGGAAAACATACAGCATTATTAATTCTTATTAAAATTAGCAGTTGGTTAGAACTTAAGCCAGTTAAGTTTCCACTTATAACTTAATTAACAATAGCACTGCATCAGTACACTAAATAACACTTCAAATTTAATCTTAAAAACCTAGTTTTGACAATCATGGGGTGGAAGTGGGTAGACATACAATATGTAGATAATTATAACAAAGAGATCAATAAAATAAAATAAAATAAATAATATAGTTAAGTACCTATTTAATAAAAAATAATATGTAAATAAATAACAAACATTCAGCCAAGAATAATAATTTCACCATTTTGATTGTAGCGTGATGAAAAGTATACTATAACCTGCCCAGGAGTATGAAGAATAATTGTACCAAGTTTCGTTATAATCCGTCGAGTAGTTTTTGTTTCTATAAGGAACATACAGACAGACAGACAGACAAACATTTTACTGAGTGCATTTTTGGCATCAGTATCGATCACTAATCCTCCCATAGTTATTTTGAAAATATATTTCATGTACAGAATTGACCTCTCTACAGATTTATTATAAGTATAGATTATACAAGTCGCAAGGCCGCACTAAAAATCTATTTTTAGTGTAATTTTTATTGAACTCATTCAACTGAAATATATTACCTGTTGAACGACTCATATATCGAGGGCACTTAATAGCTATGTTACCCAGTAAGTAGGGAGAGTCAACGTAATTGTATATAGCTTTATAGAGTAAAAGCATGTCCCTATGCTCTCTCCTGTCCACTAATGAAGTGAACTTAATATCTACGTCTCTGTACTGATAGCGTAGCCTACGTTCGAATTTACCTTGTATCTTTTCTATCGCATCTATATCACATAAATATTGGGGACTCCAAACTGACGAAGCGTATTCTAATTTGGATCGGATGAAGGCATTGAATAAAATAATGGCTGTGGCGGGGTCCTTAAAATCATTGATGTTTCGAAATATGAAGCCTAACATCTTATATGCTTTACTATCAATAGTTTCAACATGCGGAATAAAGGAAATCTTTCCTTTATTCCACTGTCCATCTGCACTCCCAGGTCTCGCACCTCGGTCATCCTACTAAGGTTTTCCCAAACTAGTTTATATAAATATAATATTTTGTTTTTTGCGCGAAAAGGTATACTAAGGTTTTCCCAAACTAGTTTATATATAACACAGCATTTTTTAACATTTAATATAAATTTGTCTATGTTACAATACTCAGATAGGCTGTCCAGATCAGTTTGTAGGTCGACACAATTTTGGTGAGACCTAATTTCAAAGAAAATTTTTTAGTGTCATCAGCAAATAAAAGTGCGTTTGAGACGGAGAAGCATTTAAGTATGTCATTTATGAAAATATTATATAAAAGGGGTCCGAGGTGGGAGCCCTGGGGGACACCGGAAGCGATCGGACTAAAATTAGATGTAAAGCCCTTAACAGCCACTGGCTGACTTCTATTACTCAGGTATGTTTCTATCCACCTTAGGAGGTTACCACATGGTAATCGAGGCTTTCGGAGTATATACTCCTCGATTTTCTGTAACAGAATTAAGTGCGAAATCTTATCGAAACATTTCGAAAAGCCTGTATAGACAGCATCGACCTGACTAGAACCCCTATCCAATGCACTCAGCACCTGGTCCGTGTATTCACACAGGTTGGTTTCAACTGATCGTTTAGTGACGAAGCCGTGTTGGTTAGATATCAAGTATGGCCGTACGGCGGGAAATAACGAATCATAGACAATCTTTTCAAAAAGTTTAGGTATAATATTTAACTTAGATATCCCACGGTAGTTGGTTATGTCGTGCTTATCGCCAGCCTTATGGATGGGAGTGATTTGACTTTTTCCACCGTGTAGGAAGTATCCAGAATCCAGCGACATCCTGAAGATTACTGTAAGTGGTGTAGATAAACTTGCGCTACAGTTCTTAAGGAAGAGAGGGTGCACACCATCCGGCCCCGCTCCTTTAGTGACATTTAAATTTTTTAAATACTTATGCACCGTGTCAAAATTATTTTTTACGTTGCTGATGAGGTTATAGTTCTCTTGGGGCTGATCTAGGTCAATGTCAAGGGTGTCACTAGACGAAGGTTCTGGATCGAAAACAGACTGAAAAAAGTTATTGAACAAGTTGCTTATAGATTGCCCGGCAGGTGCGAATTTATCAGCCATATAAACATGGTCAGGAATTTCGTTCATGGACTTTTTAGATTTTATAAAAGACCAGAAGTGGCGTGAGTTTATCCTAATGTTATTCTCGGCTCATCTGAAAAGAACTGAAGAAAGAGATACACGAAAGTGGGCATGTGGGTAATGTTGACACGCCGAATGTTTAAGAACCAAACAGCACTAAAAACTAACGTATCTGCGACAATGGCCTGTGTAAAAAAATGGTTGAATGTAGACGGGGCAAGAGAACGCCTCACTTCAACGTCAAGACCGTATCACAGGTAGGAGTCTATTGTCTCAGTTCAGTAGGAGACAGGCGTAAAGCTAAGTATGTAGATATGTAGTAATAACTGCGGTATACTTACTTATGATAAATTTCGATTCATCATCTCGTTCGGTGTCAGAGACGAGTATGGAAAAGTTTCTGTAGGAGTGGAGCATAATGGGCTGCCCAGGTCGTGACGTTACCGTAGAAGCCACCAGCTTATCCATGACCAAGGCCTGACCATCCAGCTGCAGTCCACCTCGCACAATTTTGATTGGACCTATGCCAGTCTGAAACAATATTTGCAGTTTTTATTATTAACGGACTTATTGTTTCGCCGTGTCCTTCCGCCTGTCAACACCCTTGGAGAATATTGGAGAGAAGAATGGAGTAATTAACGAGTTTTTATACTTCGCCTATTACGCTTTCCCCCTTACGTACACCGCTGTAATCGCAACGATTGACTTTACTGGACATTGATACACATTTTATTTTTTTCATATCATTCATACCTTCCTTATCTACAAACTGGTTTTCTTCTTTATTATTTAACAAGCTGACCCGGCAAACGTTGTTTTACCAATATACGTTAATAACAGTGTTTCTCTACTATTATATGCATGTATTATACATATAAACCTTCCTCAAAAATCACTCTATCCATTAGAGAAAACCGCATCAACATCCGTTACCTAGTTTTATAGAAGAAGACAAACAAACAGACAGACAGCGGAAAGCGACTTTGTTTTATACTATGTATTGATGCATATCTAAAGTAACGCACAAATATTTATTATTTATTTGTTTTTGAGTCCCTGTCCTTCTCGGACCGCGAGGCGCAGCACACAACCGGTACTATACGTTTCATTTTTATTTTTGTATTATTTTTATTCATTATGTATATGTCTGTACCTGTGTGTCGAAAGAAAGAAATGTCTATGTCTATGATATGCAGATTTCGAGGCCCTGATAAACACTTTGTATTTTTTTATTCAATTCTGCCTACCCCTCTTTGGGATTAAAGGCGTGAAGTGTATTTATTTATTTTTATATTTTATTTAATTGTGTTAAATACTGCCTTTTAAAATAGCGATTAATTAATCTATGTTCTATACTATGTATATGTTCTATGTTCTATAAGGGAAATCATCAGAAATAATTTAAAAAAACATACCGAAGTTAACCTAAGCGCCGCAATCAGCCATAGTGTCAAAGCAATATTGGCCAGTACGAGCACTATCAGTGTGACCAGTACCACGTAGACCAGGGTGCGCTGCCAGTTGCGGAGACAGGTGCCCAGCACCCTCGGCTTCGCAGCTCTAGTAGTGTCAGCGGGTGGTGCACAGCCCCAGTGGACCACCGAGTCTTCTGCCCGGCTGATTGTGTCTACGGTACTCATGGTTGGGATCTAAAACAAGAAAATGGGACCGTTATGGACTGGCATGTACATGACGGGAGCTTAACATTGACCTTTGTTTTAAATGGCAATCTATGAGCTTGTGCCAATAATTGTTGCCAATGACGTGCCTGAAGAAGCAAATGAAAGTTGAAAGCCAACTGTTGAATTCTGCAATAAAAACATCTGAACTTATAACACATCTTAACTTAGAGTATGACCGCAAATACTGTAGTAATTAACTACTGAACTGTATTACTAACTCCGTCCTTGACTGTACCTAAGTGTAATTCGTATGTTAAGGGATGCACAAATTTTTAGACAACCGTAAAGACGGAAGGTAACACTTTGTTTGAATCGAATAACAAAGCTTGCCTACATTTTATGGACGTTGGCCAGTAGAATCTCAGGCTACATTGGATCGTAATGCTTTTGAGAATTGCATGAATAATGCGGGTGTTAGTGAAACGTAACGATACGAGTGGAAGTCGAGGCTCGCCGGCTCGCGGGGGATTTAGGAGCATGTATTCTAGTCTTGGCTTCAGTTGGCACGGATTCCGAAGGATGGTTTTTATTGTTTAATAATCTGCGTTTGCACCTAAAAATGTGATTTAAAATACGGAATTATCCATGAAACTCTTCGTTGCTGCTTTGGGTATTTTTATTACAATCAAGTAATATCCCATGCTGATCTGGGGTGTAAATAAAATTAATCAGCTGCCTTTCATCCTGGCACGTTGTAGGAGCCGACTGTGGTATTTGGATATGTAGGTTTATTCAGGCTATGAGCTAGCAACTTGCAACTGAAGGCCCACATTGACATTATTAACCCCGTGTTATGCTAAATGTGGCCAGGACCCTCGAGATCCTAAGGTCCACCACTTTTGAGGTTTATGGACGTGAGTGTATTTACGTAAGTCTTTATACAAAATAAGTATTTGAAGTTTGAATGAGAAGTTCTCCGTTAAAAAAAATGCAACAAATTCTACTGTAATACATTATCATTGCACATTTTGTTTTCGAGGTTGGCCTTTTTACCGCTAGATTGAAAAAAGGCAATGTAAGACTATATTCTATTTTGAACGAAATCATATTACGAAGGGTTAAATAATAATACATATTTTATTTATTGTGAAGCACTTTCCTTTCAAGCGGAGATCGTTTTCTAACCGCAGCGCCCTACGATAATAGCGTATGTGAGAGTTGGTTCCTATTCCGGGAGATACCTCTGGGACCTATTTCAGACAAGGAAATGCCTATTTCCACTCGGACACTCCTAAGTAATGTATGTGTACACATTTAACAGGTACGTGGGTTTGGTCTACAGATAAGCATTTTAAATTCAAGATTTTGAATGTTTGATAAGTTTTTCAACTCGAGAGAGACGATTTAATTAAAGGGAGTCCCCGTTCCACCCAGTCATTCAGTATCAGTCACATGACGGCCACTGCTAGACGGACGAGGGCCATTATTTCCATGATCATTTGGGGAGAAATGCCAGTAATCGCCACGCTTGGCAGGCAGTTGGCGATTGCAGTGGTGTTGTGGTTTTACTCACAGAGAGCGTTGCTGCCCATTTTCTGGAGAATGTCATCGTCGTTTTTACGACCTTCATGACGGGAAAAGTTGGGTTGGGGTGTTGACACTGACACTGACCTTAAGGGGACCGAGTCTGCAATGGCAATAGTCCGATTGCAACGGATTTTCTGCAAAAATCTGTAGCACACTTCTGCTATTGTTAACTCAATGTCACATTTATCTCTAACACGAACAGTAGTGTACTGATTTTCTACAATAATTCTACTGCAACCGAACAACTACTGTAATATCAGACTTGGCCTCTTGACGTCAACGTGAAATACATGGTGTCTATAATTGTGTAGAGCGCATTTTATTCTCAATCACTTTGTGCGAACCATAAGGGTTTCTCGGGGAACAATAGGGCACGCGGTAAAGAAAGCGCAACCAGGTTTTTAGGTGACCTGCGCGCTACAACTCAGTTCTACACAGGTAGGTATTCTAAGCTGTCAAAGATATTATTTCCGTTAGATCCTTTGTAATGGGAAGTTTTCTGAGAGGTCATTTGTTGCAGTTCTAAGATATTTTCATAGTTTTATTTTCTGTTGACAATTCTAAAATTAGTCTCCTTGAGATCATGTCTGATTAGTGCCACCCGTGAGCTGTTTTGGAACTTTTGACATATTTGAAGCAGTCAGAAAACCTCTCATGGTGTGAAATGTGTTAATACCCAATACCCGGTAGATTCAGCATTTATGCTCAGTTTGTTACTTTATTATCCTAGAGCGCAATCTTTCGTATGAGGTGGAGTGCCCGTGAGGTATGTCCTACTTGCATAATCCGTTCTATTGAGTTTTCAGTTTACAATTAAAGTTTCTACCTAACCGATCTGAGTCAATTTGAAGTGTAACACAAGACTATGAGTGAAACACTAATGTTTCCAACTTAGGTGCATTTACACAACAAACAAAAATAAGGACTTTTGTTTGTAGCATGACGTTTATTTTATTTTAAATGATCTTTGATGAACTTGCGCCATAATATCCGGTATTAACATCCAAATTCCAATGTCAGTGCTCATTTCGTCATCATGAGAAATTACTCTGCTGTAATTTGTTTATAAAGACAGTAAATTCTTACTATCGTAGAATATATATATATAGAAATATTTGTGAAACATATTCATAGTAAATACATTTAAAATAAGGCTAACAATGCTCTTTGACAATGATATAAGTCAAATGTTCTCTGTACGTATGGGTATGGGGCACCAGTTCTCCTGTCGAGATAGTGAGTTTGAGAGACAATTTATTAGTGAAATATCCATAATTGTTCGATATGCTTATAGTATGCTAGGTATTGTCTCATTGAAAAGAAATGATAGAAAATTGATTTCCAAACAATGGTACAAAAATTTCCAAAGAAGGTCCTATTTGTACTAATTTACTTTTATGTTTAGATAACATTTGAATAATTCAACATAACACAATTTTTTCCAGGGATCACAGAAGTTAGTAGAGACCTTTACAAGAAGCGCAGGTAACATCGCGCAGCACAGCTACAATGTGATATGTATATTCGATACAATATTACGTTTTACAAAACGTCATATTTTATAACAATTATCAGCAGTAAGTTTGTAAACTTCAAAGCAACCAACTGTACTGGAAGTAATTTTAGACGTTACTATTATTAGGGTTAGGGTCACCTAGAACGATCTTCAAAAGGAAACTCCTAAAAAACCGTCTGTTATAATTAAAGTGTAATTTTTCACTCGCACTACAAACAAGACCATGAAAAATTCTAAAGTGAAGAAGTCAATGTAAACACTTTCATTCATATACTCGACTTTGATTCCCAAAGTGTGATCGGAATCATTAAAATGCACACCTTTCATGAAGCGCGTTTGACGTGTTACCTAGTTTTCAATCATGCATCACAACAAACCAGCCTTACCGTCGAGCCACACGGCCGGTGTCGATTCACGCGGGAAAGTTCACCCGCACAGCACTGTTGTTGATCCTGAACTTGAACGCACAATAATGTGTCACATAAACATTGCACAGAAAACACGACCGTGTCGCACTAAGGCAGTGATTTAGACTAGGTGAATTTATAAGTGCATTGTGCAGGCTGGCTGGCCTGGAGCGTCTAGCGGCCGGGCAATGCCGCGAGCCAGAATATAATATCAGCGTGGGGAAACGCTGAGCGCTCCGCTTCCCGCTCGCCGCATGGCCGCCGCCGCCGCAGCCGCCGCCACCGCCGCCGCCGCCGCCGTGCCATCAACCGGTGCGAAAATAGACATTCCGGATCGGATCGTCGAGTTTTCCACGTAAATACAGACTCTGTTTGGCCGACTTTATTATTATACTGCAAGCATTGATCGTTTCACTCGGTACTGATTAATGTAGCCGTTGAGAAACAATCGAATGGGTAGTTATTGTTTTATTTTACCAACAAAGTCAACAAAGTCATTATAGTAAATTTTAACGAACGTCACCTACCCAAAATGATTTACGTGTCATAATTATAAAGTAAGTAGTTACAGTTGGCTAAATGTTAAATGGGTCGTGTACTTAGATTTCTTGCGATGTCTAAACACTTGACGGACGGCATGGACTAGATGTCAGGACATCTGCCTCTAGGACGGTCGCGGGTTCGATTCTCGCTACGGACATAATGCTTTCGTGATGAGCTGAGGCATTTGATGTGACCGTGTATAAAAATGTCCCGGCATATTTATTTATTATTTGTTACAGTAATTATTTGGCGTCGCACCTACTCTGTGATAATTATGTTTTATTGGCCTTGATTTCTTCAATTCCTACAAGATAGAAAATACACGGTACGGAAGAGAGATATGAATAAAGACACCAACACAACAATAATTCACATAAGAATAATAATTACCTGTATCACAAGTACTTGGTGTTTGGGAATCAAGATTATTCACATGATTGTCACTGTCACAACAATATTTAATAACAAGTCACGTTTGTATAATTAGACTTAGAAGTTTAAAAATCACATTTCGGAATCGGTCACTATAATTGTATCTAGTCCGCAAACATTATTCAGCGTGGCAGTGAATGAGGGCCGCATGAAGTAGTGCACAGCCGGCGCGAGCGTGCGCCAGCGACTGCCGGCACACAACTCGTTTACAACTCGTGAATTTTTAATCCAGCTGGATGTCCCACCATATCCCAACCTCCAGTTAACGGTTATCATTACCAACACCTTCCAGGCTCGTTCATTATTAAACCGATGGCAACGGCGACGGCTTTAATAATAAAACCAGGCTCAAGCCTGTTTTAACGACGTATTTACATCTCGTACAAAGACATTGTGTGAACAGACAAAGTAATGCGGCGTAAAATTACTTGCGACCTCCTCTAATGAGGAATATGGAGAAGAGAGGAGGAATAAACCTCTTTTATAGTAAGCATATTCTAATCAGCGTTAAAATTTACCCTTTCTATGTAAAGTTGATTGGGTTCGGGAAAATTATATAAGATTATTTTATTAATGTTACTCCTGCACATTTACGTGTATCACTTTTACTAAAGCCAACTTTTTCACTCATCCCAGAAATGTAGTAAAAACTTATTTTATTCACGTGACCGTTGTATTTACGCACCACTCGTACGATGAAATATTCCACAGGTGAAGGAGAGCATCCTAAATCATAAAGAACAAACACTCAATATTTGTTATTCCCGAAGCGACAAATTCTCACAGAAACTGAAATGGCGGACTCCGGCGCTGAATATAAAACGGAATAAAACATAAATGTTTACGAACGTCCGTAACAAAAAAGGGATAGCAGACATCGCTAAAAATAATAATGCACAATTCATGTGCCATCTCGTAGGAGAGTTTCGGATATCTCGGTGACAGAATGCGGGCTCATAGATGAGTTCTATCGGGACTTTTATTGTGTCGATAAATGTACAGCGACGGTCGTCTTCCCATATACAGTTATATTTTGCACTGGAGCTTTCTTTGTCCCAATCTTTACTACACGCGTGGGTCTATGTACAATGGTAATAACTAGGGCCCTAGATGCCGCTTGTACGCCCTGAGGGTAAAACGGGTTCTTTGATAACTTAAAGGAGATTGCTCGGCCGAGGACTGTGCAAAAACCAGATGTAATGCTCTGCACAATCGCGTACTGACAATTTCGTAAGATTTATTTTTGGCGTCGGCGGCGATGGCGGTGGCTGCGTATGGTTCTGAGCTGGAATATGCTCAACAACTACGCTAGGTACATGTAATTGGGTCAGTGTAGGTGCGAGGTGTTTGCTTTCGTCACAACTCAATCAACGTGATACATTTGTTTTTTTTTATATACTGACTTAGATTTGTAAGTTCGAGTTCCCCATGCCTTCAAATGTTTTTGGCATCACCGTTTCTATGTCGTGGTTCTGATTATCGCATAGGTGCTACAGAATCGGGATTTCATATAGTAACCACACGTTGATTACCCCCCCAGGACAAGCCCGTATCTTACGAGTCATGATGGCTTTGTTCTGGATAATAATTATATAGTTAGGTTTATAGACTACACCAGTACCTATCTTTTTAATGTAACGGATACCAACACTACACCTAGTGTTGCTAATATGCATTAATTATTCCGGCGTCAAAAGTGCAAAGATAAGCTCGGGTTCAAAGGGTGATGCTGAGTTGTGTTTTGCTTCACGTTTCGTCACAAAATATCCAGGAAACAAATGAAGGTGCAGTCTGTGCCTGTTCGTAGAAGTTATTCCTACGTCAAAGACAACAAGTACCCTGACTGTATCGGAGTCCGATTGTGGGTACGTAGAGCGGCAAAGTGTTAATGCGAGGCGCGGAGCAAGATCCTGCGTGATCCGGCAGCGTGTGCCCCCGCATAATTCGCCGGGAGCACCTCGCCTGCTGCCTCCATCCACTCCAAACGGAACCAGACTCAGCATAAAAATACTTTAATAGATGCTTAGACGGGAAGTTCACATTTTACTCTATGTACGGTACGTAAAAGTATGCAGATTGGTGAATAAACATTCCAGTATTTTTTTTTGTGAAACATCAGGCGGTTCATTCAGACCCATTTTATCTCCGCTACATGTATGTAGTACGAAAAGTACGTCTTATCTACTTCGATAACTATTAGACACAGACATAACCTACTAATTCTACTACGATTAATTAAAAATTGTAACAACCGTTAAAATAATATACATTCTTAAAATAGTTATCTGATAAAAATACTAGAAACCTACCAGTGCGAGCATAAAACTTAACTCAAAAGTCGTCGTCATAAATTAAAAAGAAGCTTTTATAATTTGAAGCCCGAAGCCCACAAAATACAGCTGCATTATTTGAGTTGGGACAATCCTGATGTCTTTACGGTCGAACAACAAAGACTGTCTGCTGCGTATGCTTTCATACCTGCGTCACTTCAAGATTGAAAAACTTTCCCTATGTCTTATGAATAAGAAATTGGTGTTTGCACGTTCACAAACCATTGAGCAATCGTTTGAAGCTTTTTCATGCTCAAACATAATTTACTTGATGCATGTACCTACTTAGGTTGTGTAATAGTTTGAATATCTGTCTCTATCGTTTGCTGTTTTTAGATAGAGGTTTCGTTTTCTCAATATTTACCTATATAAGCAAGAAGCAAAAGGTAATTATCAGCCTATATTTATATACGGCTGGACATAGGCTTCTCCAATTGCACGACACTGTGATCTGTTTTCGATATCTCGTATCCAGCGTCTGTCGGCCATTTTGCGAATATCATAAGCCCACCTTGTCTGAGGGCGACCTACACTCCGTTTGCCGAGACGCGGTCTCCACTCGAGAACTCGTTTGTCAGAACACGTTCATCGGTTCTACGGCTAATATGACCGATCCACTGCCACTTCAGCTTGCTAAACCGATGAGCTATGTTGATGAATTTAGTTTTCTGTCGGATCACTTCGATTCTGATTTGATGCTTCAGAGAAACACTAAGCATAGACCTTTCCATAGCACGCTGTGCAACTTTGAGCTTAAGGCCAGCCGCATGTCGTTAGAGGCTGGGCACACTTTTGCCTTCAGGCACTGTGAGAATACATATCTATCTATAGAATATTTGTAGGCATGTCTACTACGAAGAGGATAATGACATTTCTCCATACAGATTTACAGAAGTATCGAGGAGTCTTTTTTTTTTAAACATTGAATAAAACTGTCGTGTTGTCATAGTTACTGGCGTTTACTGTTAATTGTCGGTTGAAGATGGTCCAATTTCCACTCGCGAGTCGCGAGTTGAAATTGGATTAGATTTCCATTATTATTATGATAGGTATAACTTTAAGGGTGTTTTTTTACTTCATCAATTAGAATGAGAAAGACGCTAAGACCGTATTCTGTAACAATAATCAATACCCAAGTGTAGGTTGAGCTTAGTTTGTCTCTTTTACACAACTACGATTACAGCGTGAGAAACATTCGTTGAGCAGAGAACTGTACTAGAAAACTTCTTGAACTTGAGTATTGGTCTAAGAATTGTATCAATCCATATGAATCTTTGGGAGCTAGTTTTCCAACAGCGATCTCTAGATGTGTATCATATTGTATAACTACCGAAAATAAACCCAAGAAAAACTTAGTAGGTTTAGAAATTATTAAGTTCCAATAAAACGTTCTGACTGGACGTGTCCCTAGCGGTTCCCTTTCATAACTTTGACACGAGCAGCAGACAGCAACAGCCATCTATTATTAGGAGCACAGCGAAATGTAAAACCTCTCGGCCAGTGTAAATCCGCATGAAATATTGATACAGTTTCGTATAAACGTGTAACAAATGCGGTAATTTACGCCACCTGGATGGGCGCGGCGGCTGGGCCGAGTGGTCGGCGCGAATCCCGCCTTTATAAGCAGTGTTTTTATTTACATACAGAAAAGTAAACATCTTTACACAGCCATATTGACACGTAATTACTGACTAAGATACAGTCGGCCAAAAGAGTGGTGTATCAGCTTTATTGACAATTCCAATGTCTCTCATCATAATTAAGATAGAACTTCGTGACAATAAAATAATACCTTCTTGTCTGATGTTATTCATACGAATTTAAACATTACAATTGGTAGAACATTTACATGACCCACTGTACATTGCAATCGAGAGTTAAGAATAATACGTAGTTCACATCGCATATAGTTTAAGTCGTTGTAATAGAGAATCCTTGTCGATCACGGATACCTACTGGATTGAAGAACTTGGCAGTGGCGGATTTCGAGAGATATACCTACCTACTGACATTCCCGGTACCGACGACAGCGTGCGTGCATCTTATCCTAAGAGCACACGCACATGGCTAAGCATAGACTGTGCGAATGCATCTGTCGAATGTCTGTCGTAGGTGGACTCACTGATTTTAGTTTAATTGTAAGATCCAAACAAAACATTTCAGTGAAAAAGAAAATATCATCAGACAACTGACCAGACATACCTACTTACATAAAACTCACAATAACACATGCGGATGAAGGCGGGAGTCGAAAGAAGGCACGTGTCATGACCACTATTTCGTCCCGACCGTCGATAAAATATAAGTTGTTTGTGACATGAGACGATGATGATCATGATGATGATGAAATGAGACAACCTGTAGAAAAATGATATAATTGTGTGGTATGCCTGTCTTCTCTCAAATCATTCATCATCAGCCCATATTTGTCCACAGCTGGACATAGGCCTCTCCAATTGCACGCCACTGTGATCTGTTTTCGGCTTCTCGCATCCAACTTCTACCAGCCATCTTGCGCATATCAGACCACCTTACCCGAGGGCGTCCTCCATACTCGGTTTACCGAGACGCGGTCTCCACTCGAATCATTACATTCATTACCTTTCATAATCATTACCTTTATCAAGGTATGCAGATGGGACCCACTTGTTAGACAACTTTGGCATATAAAAAGTACAGAACAAACATAGCTAGGAGCTTAAAAAACATAGTCGGTGTCTGTATACTATCTTCCTTGTGTCATTAACAATTTCTTATTTATTTTTTAATTTTATAAATTGTTCCGTGTCGACAGCGTCATCGTGACTCTGCTCGATCTAAATTATCCCTGGAGTTTCCTCGTATACTCTGCTTAGTCACGATTGCTGACAACATTCTTAAAATTTAATCAGGAAGAAAAAGTATTAAATCTTTTTTTTAATTTGAAAATAAGAGACTGTCCTTTGTACGATGGTTCTAACTGTAGCGTAAGGATAGGCCATATCATAAAAAAAAACAAAGTCAGCTACCATATAACTCCAGAAAGGGTTTAATTCGATTGGTGGATAGTCATGGGCGTAAGCTTAGCAAGTACCTCTGTCTATCCCACTTTGTGAAGGCAGAAGACACTTGGTAATTTGTATTGCAGACCCCCCAATAGGAATGTGTGCCGAATATTTTCCGATCTTAGTCAAACTTACTCATAGTTATACAATAGTATAAAATTCGACTACTTTTAAAAATGTATTTACTAACATAACCGCCATCCAAGTTAAGTGCTTCCTCTTAAAGGGAGAGCACACAGTCCAAGAGCGTTCCGGGGCCGGGATAATTTGTAAGTTACTATGAACCCTGTCACATAGAGACCGCACACTTTCTCTTCCCTGACGTTCGGCCCGCTGTGTAATCTGTGTAACGTGATCTTTATTCCGGTAAACGGCTACGTATATTAAATCGAGAGGTTTAAGTGTTATTTTAGTAACTACACTACGATATACATAGACTAGGAAGTCTCTCAATACAATACCGATTACCGAGTCATGTCGCTACCCTCCGAATATTTGCCACTGATACAGGCTTATACATAGGATGTTTGTTTAGGACCTCGTGAGATGGAGGGAAACACCTCCAACATCCATAACTAGTGTTGTTTCGAACGATATTTGTCGAGGGCGATTGGTACCTTAATTAAATAATTGGGTACAATTCCACTGCAAATAGTAAAAGCCGTCCTGAAAGGTTGTGATAACTATTGTGTATAAACTATATAGGTACTTGCAGACATTCGGTACGTAATAACAGGTACAGTATAATCAGTACACCTTTGGTAGGTGTAAGTATTTATCAACTTTATACGTACAATGTTAATTTTAGGAAATCATCGAATGTTCATTAAAGATGAAAACGCTGTATGTTTAAAAATGTCTGTATCGTTTACTTTGGAAACAAATCGTTTACTTAACAAACAAGTCTGTTTAAATACTGTAAAACGTTTTGATATTCACCTACATTTTCTAGTGGAAAATAAAAAAGAATTGATACATGCCTGCAGCCGGAGTCGAGCGCCAATCTCCTTAATCCAACTCAAACCGACTGTTAGGCTGATGCTGCTTGAATTAGCCCTCAAGATATCATGCTCCGTACTACAACTGTCTGACTACTCTAGTTGATATTGTTATGTCATAAGCCAAGCCTAGGATTTAGGGGACATACTCTAATTAAACAAAACTTCACAGCTTTTTATACCAAAGCAGGATCAGCAGAGGTCCATGCGAAGTAACGTGGGCTTTACTTTGCATGGACCGTGACCGCGACCATTCACCAATCGTGTAGTAAATAAAATGTTAGGTGGTGGATCTAGTGGAGTGGTCGTATTACTATAAGGCTATAGGCTACATAACACCCTTACTATGGCAGGACTACCTTTGCCGGAAAAGTTAATAATAGCTCTATGTACAGGTAGAGGATTTAGTTTCAAGGAGACACAATTGCATAGAGACACGGTGTCAACGGGACACAAGAGCAACATAGTTATGTTATGTTGTTGCAAGTTGGTTGAGGGCGTTTGGTCTATATGGATATATTTTCCTACACCTCAAAAACATCATATTGAACAAATAGGCTACCAATCTTGTAATGTATTGACCTCCTACGTTTGGATTAAATGGTCATTTTATGGCTGAGACCGGCGCTCCTCCTGGACATTGAGATAACCAGCTGATAACGACTGACCGCAGCCGCGATAATACTGGTCCGATGGAGGTATTTTATTGCCCTCGTAATGTATTCAATAAAATAGTAACCTTTCACGAGAATGGCTGCGGGCCACTACGGACGCATTTGCTGATTTGTTTTTTAAAGCGTTGTCCCTAATAGGTAGGATTGCGAAATGTGGATTTTGTATATTGGTTCGTACTAGTGGTTAGGATACTTACTGTTATTATTTGTGTACATTTCTCTACTACAATAGAACAAACTCAGGTTTTAGCACAAGGTTGTGTTGGTCGACAAATTGTGGTATGCCTGATTGATGATTACAAGCTCACAGTTTAATATTCGATTCACATAAATAAACTTACGTCTATAATACTTAGTGGGGTACCTTTGGCGGAATAATGTGTCCTAGGCCACGTCTCGCATGATAACTGGGTACGTACTATTTCGTCTTATGGTACTCTGGTCGGCTTATAACGTCACGCTATTCCATTATTTTTGGCAAAACCTCCACCCAAGCCCTACCTACCTCTCGGCGTTCGGGTCGTTCTTTAAGGACGGGCGCGTCTACTTGCTAAATTACCATCTCTTTCCGTCGTCTACAAAATATAGTTTTATATATCTATGTAAATATATCATAAAATATAATATAACAGCTCAGCACGATCGCAAGAAGTGCTTCCGCACTATGCCACTCCATACTTTAGGCTGGACATGAAGACTGGGCTACATTTCATAATTTATCACCTGCATATCCTTTCAGAGGGTAGATAATGACCGCAGTAAAACGTTTAAGCACGATATAACTGCTCCTGGAAGCCGTTATTACAATATTATGAATGGCTTCCCCTGGCAAGACGCCGCCCGCCCGCCCCAGCCGCCTTAGCATCGCCACATTACAGTACAACCTACAAATTATTACTTATTTGTCTTAGTGGAATACGTAAGGCTGCCGAAAATGCTGCTTTAAAAATGTTAACTAGATTTCTGTTCAGGCGGACGGAACGAGTGTTCCTGTACAAGTACACGCTCATACAATCTTTTCAGTTTAGTCCTTTTTAATGAAAAATAAAGTTAATGTTAGTACAAAATAGGTTAGTGATATTATAAAATATACAGAGTATTTCTAAAGGATTTGTATATTGTTGTACAAGTACTTAATCCGTTAGGAGCTTAGACACAATAAAAAAGTATACGTGACTTTTCACAAACTTGTTTGCGCTTTTGATGATTCATTCGCACCTCCAGATTCTTACAATTCTTTCCACTACAATTCCAAGAGTGGCGCTATCATAGCGCATCTTTGTATGGCAGAAACGACAATAGATTTAGACATTTTTGGTGTGATTTTGTTCATTTTGTTCATAAAGATATAATAAAGACAAAATCACACCAAAAATGTCATGTAATCAATATTTAGAGTACCTAAGTGATAAAGTCACGTAACGTGTGAGCTTGGTTGTTTTCCACAAAGAAATAAAACAATATTGTAGCAAGGTTTCAGCCAAAGAGTAAATGAAAAATCGATTATCATTATGAACAATGCAGCATTGATGGCAAAAAGAATGTCTTCGACAGGAGGCGTTTTAAAAGTTTTAATGCTTCAATTTCGGGTGATTCTATTGTACTGGAATTACTTTCCTCACAACAATTTACTTCCCAGTCTGAAAGCTATTTCACAAAGTATAGAGGTTAATCCACTGCATGCATCCGAACATTTCAGCGAACTTTTTGTTATTACGTAAAAAGCTTCTCGAAAAGCTTAACTGTTTGGTTTCGCATTTAAATTATTACTTGTTGCACATATTTCACTGGTATTTTGGATCGATTCTTAAATGAAAAGTACTGCGTTGAGAAATATGTGACCCTGTAATTTAAACTGATACTGAACTGATTTGAATTTGTATTCTGAACAAGGATTTGACAATATAGAAGTGCCTGTCTATCCTGGACGGAATTTATATAAAGAACATTTTTATGTTTAACACTGAACCCAAACGACGTAATTTGTTTACAAAAGAATTTATTATCTCTGACCAAGATCGTAATTCTGCCTGCTCAAATCTGCATTCAGAAACGCCGCGGCTCGTAAAATCAGAATGTGTCTAATTTAAAAAGATAAACCCTCGTTCATATTCAAATTGTCATCGCGTTTTAAATTCCTCATAATCCGGCCAATTCAGTTCGGCAGTGTCGTCGGGACGATATCAAGATGGCTTCCACCGGATTTGGACCCCTCCCGGAAGCGCGTCGTCACAGACCTCCGGATTACTTCAGTCTTGAGAATGATTGTTTTCTCTAATGGAAAATATGACGCAAATGTTTCCCTCTAGTAGGTTGCTGAAATGTTCAGTACAACATTAGAACAGTGCATATTGTGAGAACTTTTTACTTAAAAAAAAATAGGGGTTATTGATTATTACATTTTACATAGTATACTAGCTACATAGAGGAATAAAAAACGTTGGAATTTCCATACATTTTATTAACCCACCTAAAAACTGTACTTAGCTACCTAGGTACTTAAAAGAATTCTAAAGCTCTAGCGAACACTTCACCATCAAACAAGGCCACGAAAGTTTCTAGGTCATCTAAGTAATTAAATCTAAATGAAACAGCTTGAGTTCACTTTGCGTGCATGTGAATTTGTACTTAAAAAAACTCATTACACGCGTGAGGCTGGTGGGCGGCGGTGTCGTGGCGGCGGTGTGGCGGCGGTGTAGCGACGGCGTGGCGGTGGAGTGGCGGAGTGCCTTTGAGCAGCGATGTCGTATTATTCCAGATTATACAAGCTTCTATACAAATGAAATCCCGCTTAAATCCACTGCACTTTTGGCAGGGAAAATAAATAAGAGTGGCTTAGCGAAAAGTTTTTGTAATTAAAAGGTTTATTCGCGTTCCAGCTCAACTTGTCCTTAATTTCACTCGCCCTCTCGTCTAGACGGTTTCAAAGCGCGAAAGTAATAGTTACAGACGATATTATAGGTACATGTAAAGTGTGATTTTTTTTTAATTCTCTTCTCCACTATTATTGTTGCAATTGTCACAATATGAGAGCCTGTATCTACAGCCCAACATGATAAGGATGAAAACATGAAGTCAACAGGACCGCTTTTAAAAAAGATATCGAACCATTTGTGGTAATTTTCTCTTGTTACCAGTATCATATATTGGCTCAGTGAAGCTCAGTTGTAACATGGGTACGTGTCTCGGGAGTCCGGGTTGCGGTCGCAGCCATTAGTTACAATGATTGAACTGTGCCCCAACCATGAATAGACAGACGTAAAATGATAATTTGAATTTAGAGCGTCTGTGGTCCAGTTGGTTGGATAATTGACTTGCAACGGGACTCTTTTTCAGAGCCTATGTGCGCAACGCAACGTTCGTACGGTGAAGGACAACATCGTGATGAAACCCGCACAACAAAAGGTGTGTGAACCCTATAACGGCGATGGGCTCACCCCCCGCCACGGTGGGTTAAATACGCTTGGTGATTTGGGCATTTGCTTAGCAAGTGCCTCTGCCTACCCCGCTTTGAGATTATAAGGCGTGAAGTATTTTTTTTATTTCAACTAGCGACCCACACAAGTCCCGCGCAATTTATCTTCGTTTACCTACTGTAATGCATGTATTATACTCGTAAGTGTGTGTACACATGAGTGTAAACCGTCCTCATAAATACTATATATTACAAAAAATCTGCATCAAAATCCGTCACATAGTTTTAAATATCTAAGCAATACATAGGGATATACAGTGGAAAGGGCTTTTGTTTATTACTATGTATTTATATTGAGCTTAAATGTATGAAAAGTAAGCATATACTCTATTATGTTCGCAAATCTAAGACTGGTATTCAGAGTCGTAAGAAGTAGTCGATCTAAGTCTCAGAACTCTCAAAATGCATAGTAAACTCAGACTCAGTAAGGAATTTGTATTTATAGTTGAGAAACAGTTTCGTGAGAGCGGGTCATGTCTGAGCTGAGACGTGAGCCTTCAAATCGAGTTCTCAGGCCGATCTCAGCGTAGGTTTGACACCATTTTACTCAGTGGCAATAAGCATTAAAATATCTTCTTGATCTGTGGCGTGAGGACACTTTATTTGTTTATTTACTTGAGAGTTTATTTGTTTATATTCTTGAGTGAAGTGAGAAAAGGATTGGAGAACTGACAGTAAACGACAAAATATGAATTATCAGACAATTCAATTTTTAAAAAATGGCTCTTATGTGAATTTTTAAGGCTACAATTCTGCCAATGACCTGTTGATTTATCAGTCGTAGCATGAATTTGTGAATTATTGACATCAATGTATTACTCAGCTCACTAAGATTAATCTCAGCCGAGAAAACTCACGAAATTGTCTCTGAATACAAGAGGCATAAGGTTACTGAGTGAGATCCGAGTTTGCACCCAGCAGAGACGCTGTAGAGTAAACTCAGAAGCAACGATTCTGAATACCAGCCTTAGGTCCGCATTCTGAAACGTAAATCAAACACTACTCTCATGCTTTGTCCGACTCTAATATCAAGTGTCAAAAAGAGACAAACATGCCTCAAGAATTGATTTATCTTTTATAGGAATATGGGCCTTAGAGTAATAGACGCAACATCAAATACGTATATTGGCTTGGTTGTGCAACTCAAATAACAATGACATTACATATACAATTTACAAGTATGAAAGCATAGCCTGTTTTGCAGCCTTTATCATGGTTGGGGCAACGGGTCCATTCCGGTCAATACAGGTTCCTGACGTAGCCATCCATTCCATCCACATTATTAGTGACGTCTGTTCACACTTCAATATTTGTTTTGAATATGATAACGTTACGCTTTTACATCGTGAGGAAATCCGTGTACCACAAGTCAAGTGACTCCTATAATAGCAAAGGATCCACCAACTATTACTGGGGGACCGTGTGACCCATTAAAAACCCACTGTTTCGGTTCCTAAGAAATGTTTATTAACCTCTAGAGAAAAATATTTCCAATCAGAGTAGTTGTTTGCGTGGTTGAAATGTACACCAGTTGCATGCTTTAGAGTTTAGAGCGAGATTCCTGTAAAGTGTTACTCTTATAATGAGACGATAATATACTTCATTGATTTCTTCGTTGTTAAGTGCATACAATAATAGCCCCAAAAGCATGCAACAACATTTATCTCAATCGCCTACCGGCTCAGCTGGCCATTGCAACATTCGTCCAAAATGGGGATATTATACTTTTCTGCATATGGAACTTGTAAACAGATGGCAACTTGTGACTTTCTTCGGTGTTTATTCCTTGGAGGGCGCAGATTCGAAGACGTTTTAGTACCGTATGTTATTGCGAAAGTTTCGAAGTTTTCAGGCATCAGGGAGCTCCAACAATGGCATGCAATTCTTGCTGCAACTGCAAAAGTTTGCTTTATTTATTTTTGTTTTAGTATTGCACTAAACCTTTCATTGTGCTGTATGAATCATTAAATAATGACAATTTGTTTTTATGTAGGCGTAAAGAATATACGTTTATTCGTTATTAATAAAAATAAAAACAGAAACTCATCAACATCTTTAACAACAAAATATGGACGTAAATTCTAAACAGATCCTGTTATATCCACGCGCCTCGAACGAGCCACTTCTGCGTCGGCGTTCTACATCAACGTGCATCGATGCAGCATTGCGCCATCATTTACCTCAATATGCTTCATATTCGAAAGTGCTGATTCCTCGCAACGTGCCCATGATGCGCTGACTTCGATCACGTCCACCATCCGGACCGAGCCAACGAGAGAGATGAGAGTCTACCGCTTCGTCAGTTGAGTCCTAACATCGGATCGGCTCACTAGTTTTTACATAAGTGCTATGTGACACCTAACATCGGATCCATTCTCTCTCTTAGTTTGTAGAAATTAGAATAAAATACTTCGTCTTAAGACCTTTTTGGTTTCCTGTGTTCCGACTGTAGGAAATATAATTATATTTATTATTAAAAAAATATGTATTACTAAAAGGTAACTACGACTGCATTTAATGAGTTATTGCTACTCAGTTAACGGCCCAAGTGTGGCTCCTAAACAATAGTTTCCCCTATTTTTACCAAATCCCAATTGACCTGAGAATCTGCGATTGTACAGAGTCGCTTTCCGGAAACGTCTACCTATATTATTGCGGCACTTCTCGTATTGTTTGCATTGGGCTGCACTGCGAGTTGATTAGTTTCTGGAACATTCGGCAGATGGCTCTCCCATTCACACCACACACCCGCCATGTACCTACTTTATAAAGGTGCGTACACAGTTGTCTTCTGTGTTGTGTTGAAATGTCGGAAAGGCATCGTTTCCATACATAGGACAGAAGCTGTCACAACATAATGCGTCAGATTAAATTTGTGAACAATCATGCTAAAAATATAGAACCGATGCCTTTCTGCCGCATGACGACACAACACATGAGACAAATATGTAGGTACGTGGCTTAGCACTCAAATGCTATATCTACTTGTTGCCATCGATTTTTTAATGACAATTTACCCAAATTCAGGAAATCAACTATCTGTGCAATTGCTAATCTCTGCAATGTCTCTGATACTAAGTATTTTAATTAACACTTCGCGTCAGTTATAATAATAAATATTTTACAACAACACACACATTGCCTTCATCCCATGTTAAGTAGCTAAAGCACTTGTGTTATGGAAATCAGACAACGAGATATATTTACTTAAATATTTTTTTTTTCTTTTAAATACATACTTATATAAATAAAACACCCAGACACATCCAACAAGTACTTAAAAGCTCATCACCTAAATACTTGTCAGCGGTGGGAATCGAACCCACGACCCTACGGTATAGAGGCAGACATGCTGACCACTACACCAACGGGCCCGTCAATTTCTATAGTTTCTATAGTTTGCGTGAGACTTGTGATTATTTACTTTGTACTTATATGCTTTTTTTTCTCGTGTACAGTAATCTCATTTGTCTGTGTCAAATGTCATTGTATTGATTGTATTTTTTGTTTTGTATTACAAGAGCAACTTCGTTCACCAATAAATTGATGTAGCATGCGCCATTATGCATGCAGTGGCAGCCTTTAATTGAGACAACACTTGCTATGTGATTTGTGATTTGATACTGTGATTTGGTACACCTTTCACAAACTTATTGTATTTGTGTATGTCTTGTTGGTTGTCCTAAATATTAAAAAAAATAGAATTTACCGGCTGTATCGTCGGGAATACTGCGTGTAAAATGATCCTAGAAATGGTAGTAGAAACGTTGTTTTTTTTATTTACTCGGCTGTTATGTTCAGCTTCACCAGCACATTCTGCCACAAAGTAATAATCTTCGTGTTCAAGTTGGTGTCATTGTCATAGTCTATCGATAAAGCCGTCAATAGACAAAGTTGTGTGAAAAACTCATTAAAACGTGAGGGTGGACACATTTTAATGCTGCGTGGAACATTACATTGGAATTACAAATTGATCAAAAGTAGTCGTCTCCTTTACTTCTCCCTCTCACTACATTATTTTTCATCACCAGCACATTATTACACTAATTCCGCCATATTAACACAATCATTGTAGCGAAAAAAAATATTTTGAAAATGAGAAATAAAAAAGCCATTTGCATCTCATCGCTTCACGTATAACAGTCCTCTAGTAGAAACGTTGTTTGGGCGCGTCAATATTAACTTTATGTCAATTTTAATTTCCTCGCATTGATGCCATGGTAAAAGTTGTTCATATTGACGAGCCCAACAACGTTTCTAAGACCATTGCTCGGGGTCCTTTCACACGTATAATAAAAAATAACCTGAAGCTTACCTTACTTTTCTTACCACGACACATGCAACTGAACTATTTTTGTAATCATGACAGTGATTCCGTCAGTTCTCTACAACACTACACACAAATCACACTACACAAAACACGTCTTTACGACATTTATACACACACATATTTATTTTTTTTTAAGTTTCTGTTTGTTATGTTCCTCATTTTTGTAAATTTCCTTGATTTGTATACGTAAACTCGTTTAGTCTGACACACCTTAACACAGGTTATTTACTAACCTAGCTAGGACGTATCAGAGTGACTTTAGCCTATTGTTTCATACACATACATTTCTGTAAACTTGTTGCTATACAATTTTGTTGTGTAACTGTTTTTCTTTTTATTAAATGAAAAACACATTTGTACTTTGTTTTTTTTTTAATTTTGTGTGTATCTTTGTTGAATAAAAAATCGCGCTCGAAAGCGCTTTCTAAAGGAGACTTAGAGTAGGTTTGGGTTCGTGGCTGTTAATTAATTATTTTTTTGCTATATTTGTTGTATTTTTATTTTTAGTTTGTAATAACTAATAACCTGAGAATCATCAGACATGGTGTGGGCTTCGTGGGAAGTCAAGCAAATAGAAATACTTTTCTTACACTTCACACTTTAGCTTTACACTTTCACAATCAAATTACAAAATAACATAAACAAGATATAAAATAGGTTATACAAACAAAACGTGGACAATTCCAAGGAGCGTGTCAACATGGCAGTCATCGGCAGGTGGCGCATGCTTCCGTTTCATTTTTCGTCTGTACTCATGACCGGATCCGACATACATATACAATACACTTGGAGGTATTTTCAAAACAGATTTTGTCTCGTTTAAACAAAAATAACAAGAGAACTGATTTCGAAATATTTCCTAATAATAACTGTTGCAAAGCGCGGTCAAAGGCTAGTTAGTTTAGTCCTGGTCCCGGGTCATGCAAAACTCGTGTGTTCGTGTTCAGCTACCAGGTACATCAGGTTCTCTTTTTCAGGCCCTTTGTAAACGCTATAATAAAAAAATGTAGTGCAGCGTTAGGGCCTACAGCGGACTTCAGCTTAAAAGGGCTATGTCATGCTATGTCATATGCAGTTTCATCCCGAGCCTCAAGGCCAATCAGCGTTGCTTTAATCGCCCCGCACATTGGGATGAATTCGCCTCGTGATTCGGTTAGACAAATGACGGACATTACGGTGTAATGAATGTTTAGCATCGGGTCGTAAACCGTTCCCGCCATTACGCAGCTGGTGCCGAGTCGCCGCTAAAAATCATACCGCTCTTGCTTTGAGCATCAGTACGCCAAGTAGTACCCATCGATCGACGCTGATATCTGTCCTTAAGCGGTGGTTTATAACCGACTTCAAAAAAGGAGGAGGTTCTCAATTCGTCTGTATTTTTTTATATTTGTTACCTCAGAATTTTCGTCTGGGTGAACCGATTTGGATGTTTTTTTTTATTTGGTGCTTCCCGTTTGGTCCCATATACATTTGGTTCAGTTCCGACAATGGCATCCATGAGAAAACCACATATTTATGTCACATTTTACTGGTTGAAGTAGGTTCTTTTTTCTTTATTAATGTAAATAACGGATATTATAAAAATGCGAAAGTTTGGACGTGTGGATGATTTATGTTTTTCTTTCATTCATCACTTTGGTAGATGACAAAATATTTTGCAACGTGTATTTAAAAATACTGTGAGAATTAGTAGTTAATTAGTTGTGACTAACCACCTTATTCATAATGACTTTTAAAAAAAAAATTAACCGACTTCAAAAAATAAACACAAACGACAAAAACTTTAACCAGACAAAAGCAGTACCTACATAACTAAAAAGCGATAAATAACCTAATTTATCTATTTAATGCATATCTATAATTATTTAAATATTTACAACTTAATACCTAATACTTTAACAAAGTCATCTTTAACTATTTAAATATTTACAGATATCACTTATTTTTGGAGTCGGTGCCAGCCTGCAGCCTAGGTAACGTAGTCTGTTGTGTTGTTTGACGTGCGGCTGGGGCGGGGGCGCGGGGGCGGGGGCGGCCGGGGCAGCCGGTTGAGTGTGCCACAACGCGGGCAGACGCGTGAGGGCAGACGTCGTTGACGATCGCTTCCATTAATAGATTATTTCAGCGCGCTTATGCAATTTCCTATTCTTAGTTTTGCTTTGAATTTTAGTGTCGGTCAGTTTTCTTAATTACATTTATTTGTTTGGCTGGCACCGACTTAATAGTAGTAATATTTAAATAGTTAAAGATGACTTTGTTAAAGTATTAAGTAGGTATTAAGTTGTAAATATTTAAATAATTGTAGATATATAATATGCATTAAGTAGATAAATTAGGTTATTTATCGCTTTTTAGTTATGTAGGTAGTGCTTTTGTCTGGTAAAAATTTTTGTCGTTTGTGTTTTTTTTGAAGTCGGTTTAATTTTTTTTAAAAGTCAATTTTTTTCTCGATTTTTAGTTGTAAATGCGTTGTGAACTTCAATAGATGCTAGTTCATTTACTTAAGGGTTTCAGTTTATCTTATCCTACTAATATTATAAACGTGAAAGTTTGTATGTGTGGATGGATGTTTGTTACTCTTTGACGCAGAAAGTACTGGACGGATTTTGATGAAACTTGGCAGTATTGTAGCTTATAAACGAGAATAACTATAAGGTATTTTGGTAAAACAACGTTTGCCAGGTCAGCTAGTTTAATATATAGTCACTAATTACAACGTTCGTTTGTCGAATTGTTCATATTTTTAGGAAGATATATTTGGTATTAATAAGTACTTAGTTGAAAGAGTTTGATAATACTTATTAGGTATTTATATTTTTTTATTATCATGGGTAGACCCACTAAGGCTGCAGTCCGAATGACGGCAAATTGTATCCTGGAAAGTATTGCAGAAAACGAGAACGCCCGGCGAGACTTCTCGGCGAGATTGCTCGCCGTGAGTTTGGATGGTATATTACAAGTATCACGTTAGCCCTACATACATTCGATCGACCAATTGCAGTACTGCTCCCAACTCCTAACCGTTAAGGAGTACTGTAGCTTCATAATCAGCACAGCAGCATCAGATGTTGATTCAAGCCCTTTGTTCGGTTAAGGACAAGGATTCAAGCACACCTCTCGCAGCATGTTAGCCCTACATACTACTAAATAGTGTCCATCAACCAACCCGACCGACCAATCGTAGTACTGCCTTCCAACTACTAACCGTTAAGGAATACTATATGTAGCTTCATCATCAGCGCAGCAGCATCAGATGTTGACATCCTGAAGCATATACCTGAGTAAGACATGATTACGTAACAAAAACACCATACGAGCATACAATTTTCGGAGGTTTCCCTCGATCTCTCCTGGATCATATCATCAGATCCTGACCTGGTGAAAATAGGACCACCTCAGAAGTGAACTCTATCCAACAAAAAAAAAAAAATTAAATCCGTCTATAATTGACGCAAATATCGATGAACATACATAAAAAAAAATATTATACATACAGACGATTTGAGAACCTCCTCCTTCTTTTTATTTGAAGTTAAAAGACGGTTAAAAAGTTAAAACGAACGTCAATTTACACCAGTTGTCAATGAGATCCGTCATTTGGGGTGAAATGCCATGCCAGTAATCGCCACGCTTGGCAGGCGGGTTGGCGATCGCAGTGGTGTTGTGGTTTAACTCACAGAGAGCGCTGCTGCCCGTCCTCTGGAGAGCTCCCTCGGTCGCCTCTTACGACCCCATGACGGGAAAAGTTGGGCTGGGGTGGTGACACATGTATTCTATTCGCCGTCACCACACGGCTTGTCAATTTACACCAGTTTATCTGTATTTGGCCTTGATTTTTTCTTCTGTATTTCACTTATTACCACTTGTGAGACCCGTCACTAGCAGTGATATCGCGAACTAATTTATGAATACGGTTGTTGTTTTTGTACATCAATATACAAAATGCAATATGTAGTTTAATTCATCATCATCAGCCCATACTTGTCCACTGCTGGACATAGGCCTTTCTCTCCAGTAGTTCAATTATGCTTGGGTTATAGTTTAGTTCATAATAGTAATAGTATGTTAATATGTTTATTTCTGCTCAATAATTGGAATTGCGAAATCGGCTCATTTGCCGCATCCCCAATATTTTGCAAAGCATAATATTTTCTTATTAAACATTCCCTGTAAAGGCTTGTTCAGGCGAGGTTTAAGCAGGGGATGCAGGACATGTTTAATAAGTTAATAAGTAATAGTTACGTTAAAAGTTAAATATGCTGTCTATTCAACAAATAAAAGTAATAATTACAATCCGTGGGTATTATGTACTTACCTATATTGTAACTTTCTTCAAAAAGATTCGAAAGCTAGAAGGGAAATACTAATAAGTATGGCATAAAAGCATAAAGAACTGCTTAACATATAAAGTTCCACGAGGATACGTCACTTTTAATTTCGTTGTTTTTCGATTCATTTACCGGTATTAAATAAATTTCAGCGTCGCTGGACTGGTTAATACAATAAACACGCCCCTTATTATCCTAAATCGTGATAGACTAGGTACTATTATGAAAAGTAATTCGTTGTGTAACTTAAACCACTGTTTTATCGTATGTACACGTGAAGGAAATATCAAATTTAATGAGCAAGTTTCAAATAGTATGTACCTGTAATTTACATCAGTATAAGTTAGTAACAACTAACAATTCCATGTGTCATAAGTAAACCCTGTTGCAACTGTTTCTAGCGATGGGGTAGTTGATATAGAAATAAATAATTTTAATGTTTTCGTTTTTTATTTATAAGATGAATAATTATTACTAGTATTCAAGAATTTAATTCATTTCATTTTATCCCATCACTAAAATCAGTTTCCACCAAATTGCCACGTAGACAATGGGCCTGATAAGTTTTATGTCGCTGAAACGCCAGTAGGTACCCTAGATTATACAGAAAAAGTTCAATCATTAGTAGCAAGCCCTTGCAAGTGAGTAAACACCCTCGCCCGTGAAGCTAAGGGGAGGTGCGACTGTGCTGTCACAATTTCCTGCACTTAATAGCTCGGAAGTAATCGTGTTGCTTCATCAAACTGTATACTTGTAAAACGTCGCCTGTCGACACCCTATCATCCTTGTGCGAATTGCTAATGGCCGGTGAGTGGCAGCTGGTAGGCACAACCCATCAACTATGTTTATAGCTTTGTGACTTGACAACTTGCTAATATGGAGCCGGGAATATTTTATATTTTCAAAGGAACAAGCAGGCGCTCTCGCGAAATTAGGACAGTCCATTACATTTTTGTTATTGTAGTAATTTTAGATTTTTTATAAGTTCTCAATTCGACAGTATGAATCGATTATGTCGCTTCTTCTTTTTTTTGTGAATGCTGGTGTTTAGATCTGACAACCGATATAAGTGTTAGAAATCGGTTCTTTTTCGTTAAATTTATTGAATTAACTTAAAATACTTACGTATGTAAGCGATTTCTTTGAATTTAGGTGTGCGCTACAAATTCTTATGATTAAGAAAATACTGCGCGGAGCGATATCATAGGGTGGGAGATGTACAAGTAGTTCTCTTATCTATCGTAAGGTTTATTATTTTTTTTATATAAAGGTTACAAGTTTAAGAAAAATTACGTACGCAATGTAATCACATTCCAAAATCCATCAGTTGTACGCTACAGTTACAAAATGAAATTATGACATAAGATTCTATAACGAAATGATCTCTTGTTAAAATGGTCCAGAAACTGGCTAGGTGTACCCGGTTGCCTCTAAAGTTCCACTTGCTCCGTTAACAAAAGCCGGTGAAATGCTCATAGTTTGCCGCGCACAATATCTACCGAAAAGTTTCCATTCGTGGGAGAAAATTAAAAGACGCGCTCGAATAAGTTATCCGCCATCGAGTTTAAGTCGTCGGCAACAAAAGTGAACAAATCGTTGGTGGTTACTTCGGAGAGATATACATATCGGCTATTGTGGATCTTTGCGGTGAGGTGTCGAGTTTGTGCGGCGGCTCAAGTCGGCGTATCGGCTGTTGGTGGATGTTCGTCTGCGGTGGCGTCGTACGTCATTAAAGTTTGGGGATTGCGGCCATCTGCCGCGCCCGGAGTGGCTCTCAGATTACCGTCGGAGCTTCGTTTAATCGTTTTATTAATACGGCCGACAAATCGTTTATGCTCGACGAGTCCCGACTCCTTCCCTCCGCCGCCGCCGTCTCCGCCACGCTCCGTCTCCTGGACTAAGTTTTCTTGTGTAGATGCTCTGAGACGTACACACGCAGACTCTTCACTCTATACAGAGCAATATTTCATGCAAATGTAATTTACGCATTCCGATTTATTTCACTTTGTAAGGTCTACGGAGAGTGGTCGGCAAACGAGAAAGTTCTCGCAAGAAAAGCTTATCTCCAATTGGTTTAGATGCGATTATTGTTTTAATATGAATTAGTTATAAACAATAAATAACGCAAGGTAGCTTAATTCTGAATTCTATTTTTGCTACATTGTTGCGTTTCACTTATGCTAAAGAAGTAAGCAACTGCTTAAATATCCTACAAATACAAATAAACTTTGAGCACACCATGAATGAGAACTGAGGGCGCTGCCAAAATCCTTTTCGTATCGAAAATTCGTTATTACTTCGTATAAAATTTATAATAAAATAGTACACGCGGTATTTTATTGAATACAATAATATAACATTAAACTCAGAATTTAGACATTTTACGATACAACTTAAAGATTTCAGAAATAGGTGCGTGTTATCGAGAACTGACCGCAATCGTACAGTACGGATAAACAAAGAACGATCATAAAAGTTCTAATTTTGTCATGTCACCTACCTAACTATAAAAAAAACTCTCACGCTATCAACTCTCGACGTTTTCACACAACACAGTAACAATTTTAATAACCCAGCCAGTAGTAGGGTACCTGACACCGGTATGAAATTGACATTCGTTCGGTGGTCATATCGCGTGATTGGATTACCTCTATGTCGGCTTCCTATTCGACACTCGACATCTAAAATTTTACGTGACCTCCGACGAAACGGCGACTATGCGATCGTATGCATTGCGAGGGTTATGGAAATGGTGCATGGCTGCCGGAGATACCGTCGGATCGACTTCTGAGCGAAGATATTTCTGGATAGGTGTATTACTGAGAGAGTTGTTCAATAATATTAAGGAGACTACGCCTTGTAAGTGTCAATTATTGAAAAGGAAGTTTTTTTTTTGTATTTCCGGAACGTTGGTTTCAAAACGGTTTTATTTAGCTTACGGGTTAAGTTATTTTATATTATTTATTCTTTATTTTTTTGAGTCAAATTTAGTAATTGAAATTTTTTGTACCTTCCTGTTGTCAGATTGATCTGAACTGATGAAATTTGGTGCACACCTTTAGTTCCGGTGACAATACAATTCAAATTATTTAGTATGACTGTAAACCCAAGATGGCCACCGCTACAAAACGGCGGCTTACTTATTCTTTCACAAACCCTACAATATGTATATCAAATGAAAGTGCTCGAGTAGTAGAATACACTATAACTAAAAACATTTAAATAAAATTAATAATAAAAAACAGACATAAAAATTAAATCGTGCGTGACCTTGGTAAATTAATATAACATCTACTACTTACCTACTTAATTAAATAGCATACCTAATTTGTGCGCCCCACGATTTTATTTTTATGTCTGATCAATACTCAATGACTGGAACCCACCAAATTTATTTTTTAGTTTTTAGTACATTATATTCATGAATACCTTTCTATTCCGATAAAACCGTTTAACATAAAAAGTTTTTTTTATTGTTAATTTATTTTGGATTGATAATAATCTCTCGGACGCTACACTTTTCAGTTCTATGGGTTTTTTTAAATATATTGATCATTGTTTTGTGAAAAGCGCACGAACATTGTGTTTTAATATTGTTATCGGGTATATCGGCGCGAATACAATCAAAGATCTTAACGAGTGTATCTTTGATCATATTCGCCGACACGGTAAAATATTAAAATTGTTAAGCACGTGCTTCTGCTTACGGATTTCAAAAATTCAGTACGATAGAATCACAACTAAAGTAGCACGTACCAACATAGCCGCGGGATCGAAGAGTAAAAAGGCATTGGACAGCTCGTAAGACCGAAGGCCGATGGGGCCTGAACCTCCTTTTCTGAAACGGGAAGCAAGTATTACTCATGTAAGTTTTTTTTTTATCTGACTCTTATGGCAAATTTCAAAAAGATATACTAAGGATTGATTTTTGGTTTAGAATGTGATCCCTAGATCTGCGACAACATATCGAACGCGCACCGCGGGTAGAACCTACAAAGTGATCTTGTAAAGACGGCGTAAGAAAATTGGGGGAAGAAGGAACAAGACTGCTCGTAGTGGCGCGCCTTAGGTGATATGTTTGAACAAAGTCACATGTGTAATATGTATACTAGATTGGGGTATAGTGAAACGGATGACAGTAATCACAATTTTCACAATAGTGCTTTTTCAAAATCGACGACGTGACGACGTATTTGTGTGTTTCGATAGTGAAATCAAATTAAAACATGTTTGTACAATTCCAAACGTGACATAACATTTTATAAAAGCATCCATTAGAACGCTATTGGATTGCAAATTTAATTGAAAACATCGTTAACGAACTAGTTAATACGGCACGATGAAAGCTTGAATATCAAAACATTTGTTCTAGTATATAAGTGTACTAAAGATATAAAAATACACTCACCCGATTTTGCTCTCTCATCTATGTGATTGTAGACCCATCACTGTTACTAGGAGGTTTTGGAAGTATTTTTCACGGATTTCCTAATTTTCATAATTTTCTGCGGTCCAGTTGGTCGGGTCCTTAACTTGTAACCGGGAGGTCCGGGTTCGAGTCCGGCTACTGGACGTGTACCAATGGGACTCTTTTTCAGAGCCTATGTACGCAACGCAACGCTCGTACGGTGAAGGACAACATCGTGATGAAACCCGCACACCACAAAGGTGTGTGAACCCTATAACGGCGATGGGCTCACCCCCTGTCACGTTGGGTTAAATACGCTTGGTGAGCCGTGGGTATTTGCTTTAGCAAGTGCCTCTGCCTACCCCGCTTTGGGATTAAAGGCGTGAAGTGTATTTTTTTTTCCTAACGGTTTCTATCACTTGAGTATTGCGTAGCATTCTAGTCGCCACGACATTTATAATCATGATAACTGGACTCGGAGCGCAGTCATTATTAGTTCAACAATAATGAGGATGCCTCGTGTAGAGACGAAAGGCAGCGAAACATTACAATTTCGTATTGCCCAGAGTGTGTACGTACTTGCATTATCTGCGTGTGCCTGCATGTGGGCGGGCGGCGGCATATAATACACGAAAAATAATTTTGGCGGAATTAAGCATAGTTAATATATTTTTATATAACACTGAATTTCTGTCCAGATACGCCTGATTCAATTCTTAATTCCATAGACATTACCGCCTCAGGTATAAACATTTATTAGATGATGTAATTGCACGTTTTTGTTCTGTTCACGCTTATTATTTCTTTAGTCAGAGATGTTAGCAGTATATTATATAATATCCTTCAATTTTTTTTTATTAATTCCAGACACAAACAAATATATTTTGAAATAATTGTTTAGCTTCTTTATAAAGGCGACAAACAGTAGGTATCCTTACAAGTTTTGGCAACAGTAGTGGTCCGCCGCCGCCGCCGCCGCCACCACCACCGCCGTCGCGACGCCGCCGCTCCCGTAGACCCGGACAAAGGGTCGTTTCACGTCTAAAGGCACCTAATTCTTTTGTAAGAATTTTGCAATATCCACATCTCATTACACGTAACTCAAGAGAATTATGACTTGGCAAAGACCTTTATTGGAAATACCTTCACCGACCTGAAATATTGCTAAGTCGTGAAGAGGTGAAATTTCTAATTACAAATTCCTAAGTAATGAAGTTATGAAGTTTTTACTTGCTGCATCCAAGTTAATGAAAACACCGCGATCTTTCGGCAAACATAGTTAATTGTAGAATATTAAATTTCAGGTAAGGAACCTAATTATCTTTTTCTTACTTGCACCAAGGATACTGGGAATTATATTAAGACCAATTTACCGTTGCTAAGGCTAATTTAATTATGATTGAAGTATATTATTGGGACATCAAGTACCTACATGCAGTGTTCGATGTTATATGGTCCGTATATCGGGTCCGGGGGTAGGGTTAGCGTTCAATTGCGAATCAGTTTTAGTATTTAATTAACCTTACCCCCGGACCAGTTTTGACTCTAAATCTATGAGAATAATAATAAATATAAGTGCATTTTATACATGAACGAACTCATATGTTAATTAGCAGCTATTGTGTATTTGTGAGCGGAAAAGGGGTATCCTTGCCGTAAATACCTTGCGGCTCTGGTTCCGATTATGTTCGGGAGGAAAAGGTTGATGCGCTTCGCACTTGTGGCACACTTTGCTTGACGCACACACCTTGTAAATTTTATTTATACCACAAGCATTATTTTTATAGTTCACAGGAAAAACTTTATTCATATTTTTTTCACTATCTAAGCAAGAGCGCATGCGCGGTGCGGTTTCTTCTTCTTTTTTCTTCTTTCGCCGCAAGGTAAAGGCAAGGAGGATAGGTTGCGAGCGAGAGGGAACAAGAAGAAGTTTGTGTGCAGTATACATGTAGTGAAAAGGTTGAGATGAGTTCAACCGTAAGTCCCCGCCATGGAGTGTTCTCCAACAAAAAAACAAAAAAACTGTAATGCTAAAATGTCTAACATAGAGGATACTAGAGGTAATATTAATCTTTATCTTTAAACGAGCAATTCTTGTATAAGTATATATATATATATATAATTGGAATCTCGGAAACGGCTGTACCGATTTTCATGAAATTTGGTATGTAGAGGGATTTGGGGGCGATAAATCGATCTAGCTAGGTTTAATTTTTAAAAAACATCTTTCCAACCGTGTTTTCGGGCATGAAAAATGAATATTAAGCAAACAACGTTTGCTGGGTCAGCTAGTTAACATAACGTAAACAATATTCTAACTCAATACCACTAGTAAGCCTATTGCGTAGGCAGAGGAGCGATTCGCACTACAGGGCGAACATATGAACCAGATTTGATTTGATTTAATTTTACAACGCGAATAACACCATCAGTACCAGGGTAAGTCTCTGCTATGGCAGCTAGAGGCCAGCAAAGACGGGTAAATTCTCTTCACGCACAATAACTATTTGATCTTTACAAACAGGATTAGAGAGTATTCCATTTTTCGCGAGATCGCAAAGAGCTGAAATATTCAACGTGCCATCGTTTCCAATATGACTGAATAATTTTATTTATTAAGTTATAACGTTGTAAGCGGTTAAGAGGTATGTCGTCAAGATTTTGTGAATGAATTGGAAGAGGTTGTGGCGATACAAGTCAGCAGATTGGGATGAGATGCGGTCCTTTTTTGCATCTTATCCTTGGTAGCAGGTGTGTTTCTCCTCGGCCAACCCATCGGCATGCGCGGAGGCTTTGACGGGTGTTCTGCGTCAGGGTATGGAATACTATATCCCGTATTCTGATGTAGCGCATGGCGTCAAAGCTCAACCCTGGTTTGGGCCCCAATGCTTGCGCGCTGAGGCGCTCAAACACGAGGCCTACTTGGCCTGGGTTGCTGCCCGTAATGCCCGATACATGGTCTATACAAACAAACAAACAAACTCTTCATCTTTATAATATTAGTATAGATAAGTAAATAAATCAATATTCACATAAAATAAAAAGTGAGGTATACCTGTATCAAATATTCCACATGTTTTCTTCCACCGGCAGTAACGAAACAATCAAGCGTTTAGTAGCCACCTGCGATGGGAGCACGTGGCATTGTTTGTGTCAAAAAGGCATTCGCCTCCGGTTGCTTTACCTTCCCAATGAAAAACATACCAAACGCGACTGATACCTTCCATATATGATACGAGTGTGAAGCAACAGTCCACAGTTATTTTGTGTACCGTCCGTGTAATATCGATTAACGGTCATTTAATACTACACAATCAAAAGAAAATTGGAAAACTCTTTCTCATACAAATGGTAATGCGAAAGAGACCAAAATATGATGGGAATGTTCCAAAAATACTAAGTAAGTAAATATCCCGTATGACTTATGGATAGGAGGGGTCTAATAGTTTGTTTTCGATGGAGACTTGAGTGGTTACTTATTCAGTTTGTAGAGTAATGGGAACAAGGTTATTGGAATCTTGTTCAAATATACCTAGTTGCTTCACTTATGCGATGTAGCCAATATCGGTCCCTAATTTTCTGTTTCATATTGTATGCAGTGTAAGGTATTTGTACAGTAAATAGCCACGCAGCATCTATCTCGCTGGATAAACGATAGGTGAATTGTAGATAATTTTCCTAGCAAGTGCTGTCTGTTTATTATTGCTTTATTTGTAATGAAATAATGAGCATGAAAGGCGTGACATTGAATGACAGGATAAGGAATAGTGTGATAAGAGAAAGTTGCGGTTTGAAGGAAGATGCAGTGACCAAGATAGAAAAGGGCATGCTTCGGTGGTTTGGGCATATGGAGAGAATGGATGAAAGTCGATTGACGAAAGAGATTTATATGGGTGATGTAATGGGCCGGGTGAGTAGAGGTCGCCCCAGAAGGACATATGTTGACCAGATTGGTGATGTCCTGGCCGAAGGTGGCGTGAAAAGTACTCGAAACCGAGGTCATGTATGAAAAGATGTATGAATGTAGATGAAGCGAAAGGGGTATGTCAGGACCGTGACAAATGGAGATCTGTAGTCTCTGCCTACCCCTCTGGGAGACAGGCGTGAAGTGTATGTATGTTATTTGTAACTGTTTGACACCTTCATACGTAACACATTCGTTCACAGTCAAGACATTAGATGTTTTATTGTTATCACGTGAACGTGCAGGGCGTGTTCCCGATAATCGACTTGTAGCCAACATGGCCTCATGACAATAATGTTCGGCACTTAATTGAACATTTCAGGACCTTCGGTAGCTTCGAAGGCGCAATTGCTGTGCCTGCGTCGTTAAGTATACATTAGAAGGGATCGACGGCCTACGAATTAATGGATGCGGTGTTGCAATAAACAAATAGACTTATTTTTTTTAATGTCAAATGTATATATATAAAGTAAAATTGGTCGCTGCGATTATTTTAGAATGATGGGACTTTTCCCACGAGCTGTGCTAATCCTATGTATAAAATCAATGGAGATTTTGTAAAAAAAATCCGGCATTCTGACAACAAATTAGGATTATCTGTAATTAACTACCTAAACGCTTAACCATTGTTTTTTAAAAAAAATATGGGGATAAATAACGTGTGGTGAGCTCATGACCGTGAAAGGGTCTACATACTTACATGCTTTCCTTAACATTAAGTAATGCGTACATAGATATCGATTCATAAACGCCAGAATGCGAGAACCGAACTGGGGACGATGTCAACATTTTCCGTTAGGTTGACTTTTGAACCTGTAGGCTGAAAATAGAGCAATGTTTACCGTATCAATAGTTTTCATGGTGGAAACAATTACAATGGTGTCCTACCTCCGCAGTTTGGCAACGCACCAGGTACGGTTGGCCAAACTGATGTCTGCAATTGAAATATTGATTTGATCCCCCTTTGCACGCGACTTCAAATGGTTTACGGTACAGCTTATTGTGGTTGACGTTTGCTCAAATTCACAGGGGTAAAATACTACAGAAACATTTTTGTACTTAGCTGTTTCAGAGTTTAATACGGTTATGTGTATTTTTGAATGGAAAATTTATATTTGACGACCGGGGCCACCGGCGCCGCGCCTGCATAGTTGGTATTGGACCAAAAAATGCCCTAAGCGTCGGTTAGAACACAGTGTCTGGATATTTTTTATTATGGGTATGTAATTGTACCGTACGGTGCCTTTTATCGTATGGATGGCTTCCAGCCAAATAGGCCTAAGCGACATTTTGTCCAAAATGAGTGGATTATGCAGTTTGAATCGCCTTTTGTTTTCTGCATCGATTGGTCTAGCTGTAGGTAGCTGTTGGTTTCATTCATACTTTGATTTCGTTTACCCGGTAGAGATTATGTGTAATTCGTCCAAAACATTGCTATGTGATGGTATAAGATACGTACATTATGAATATCAATAATGTTTAATGAAAAGTTCATAGTAATTCTTTAAACCACACGGTTTAAAGTTTAAAAAAGCGTCCTGTAAAATTACTGTAAGTATTTGTGTGTTTGTATTAAGTAATATTTGTTGGAAGTAACGCGAGATACAATAATATTCATAATATTACAGTACATGTTTTATTCTAATAATCGTATGGGTTCCTGAAGCAGAGCCCAAAGACTCAAGAAGCATTTGTGGGACTTAAAAAGTAAAATTATGTAAAAGCTTGCCAGAAACAACATGTAAAAACATCATTACCTGCTATTTCGCAGGCCTAGCAAGGGGTTGTAAGTGATATACATACATGAATGTTATAAAACTTATCTTGTTTATGTCACAACTAGCTTTCCGCCCGCAGCTTCGCCCGCGTGGACTTCGGTCTTATTGCGGTATAAAGGACAACTATAATAAAAATTATCATTCCTACGGAAAAATCTAAGTTTATCTCGGGAATATCAAATTTTTCCGGGATAAAAAGTACCCTATTAATTAATTCGTACTTCTAACTTTACGTATCAAAGCAATCGGTTCAGTAGTTATGGCGTGAAAGCGGAACAAACAAACAAACTCACTTTCTGATTTATAATATTAGAAAGGATCTTGAAATGTGTAGTACTATTTTAATATATTCGTTTTACAATGTTCAAATAGTTTCAAGCAACAACTTGCGTCAACATAAAAATAAACACAAATTGAAAATGTATAACACTTGATGAAATAATGTAAGATAACAACGACTTTCAAACCACCACAATAAATAATCCTTCCATTGCAGTTGACAATAAAAACGTACCTTCTATATACAACACCAGCGTAGCAATGAAGAGACTCCTTGGAGAGACAGCGAGGTAAGCCGATTACCGATGTTGTAAAATAATAGCCCGCTCCTGCCCCGGGACAGTCGTGACTAAGGAGTTGCTGAATAAATGAAGGAAATAATTTACTTCTTTGTCGCAGATCGCAGACATGCCGCGGGCCATCGCGATATTAATCGGCACAAAGCTGATTATGTACTCGGTACTCGCGTTTACTTGTTGTGTTCTTCTTCAGTTCAGAACCAGCGTAATTAGAAATATTTTTCCTTTTGCGGAAAAAATGTTTAGTTTTGTTTGATGACTGAATCCCAGTGCTCTGGTAGTAGCACTGTAGGTTCTTAGAGCTGACCACTTGTAAACAGTACATTAAATAAACATTTTGAAAATGGAACTCTTTTTCAGTATTATTAAGTACTGTTTTCGTTCATTTGTTATTTTTTTCCGTATTGGCGGCAAATTGATAATTGCCTGTGTCACGTCAACTTTAGATGTCATTTAAGTCAACAAAAAAGTTATGATGGACTACTATTCCTTTCAATCCCCATCTCGTGCCACCGTTTATAATTGGTTTAATGAGTTTATACGTGGTCGCACTAATCTTACTGATGATCTGCGTAAGGGACGGCCATCTATGACTACTGAAGAAAGCATTGTATTGTGCTGCGAGAGAATCAGCAGATTTGGGCAAGCTTAGGCATCGGGTATGAGTCAAATACACAAAATGCTCCATGTTCAGAGGTGGGTTCAAAATGGGCTCAAAGCTTCCTGACGGCTATTTAGCCGTCTCCTCGGAGGAAATCATCATTTGTCAGAAGCCGAAAAACACTGTCGTGTTGATTGGAGCCGAGCAATGATTAAAATATTGAACTCAAAGGAGGTGACTCAAATGCTGTGGTCTACATACTTACGGGCGACGAAAGCTGGATTTATTGCTAAGATCCCGATACCAAAAGAAAGTCTACTCAGTGGTTGTTTCCTTTCGAGGAGTTATCAACTAAAGTGAAAAGAGGTCGAAGCCTGGAAAAAAGATGGTGGCGTTGTTCTTTGACAGGACAGATCATATTACGACAATTGCATTACAGGATCGAAGAACAGTTTCTGCACAGTGGTACACTAACAATTGTTTGCCTTTTGTCTTGAAAAAGAGACTTATTAGCGACGTCGAACGTGGAATGACTGGGTCACCCGCCATAATATAGTCCCGACCGAGCTGTCTGGGGATTTCTATTTATTCCCGAAAATAAAAGAAAATCTTCGGGGTAAACATTTTAGGATGCCGAGGAAGCTGTAGCTGCCATCGAAGAGACACTTAAGGACGAGTGGGCAAAGTGCTTTTCTCAGTGGTTCCATCGGATGCAGCGATGTATTAACGTGAATATCCACTTTTCGCAAATATATAATAAATCGAATTTTGTTTAATCAATTTTCTAAGAACTTTCAGTTTGTCTCTCGTATGTATTTTATGCCATGTTTATAAAGTCATTTATACTGAAACAATTCGAAAATGATAATCGAGTTACACATGGAGTCGTGCTATGGAAAGAGGGCTTTTCCACTTCTTTTTTAACTTTTGAGAGCATTGCTACTTCAATAGACTGTCGAATCCAAGACAGAATATTAAGGAGTGTAGGTAAGCAGTCTTTTGTAAGGTGTTGGTCCGACTAGACTACTTTCGATCAACGAGCAAACAATCGGATCTGTCTACTAACACCCCGTTGCTGACTTCGTTACACACCATGTGAGTAACCTATAAGTCATGCCGCAAAATGTTAAAAGCTACGTTCACGTTCACATCTCTGTGTGTTTGCACGGATCTCCCATAGCTTCTGCGGCCGCATCGCGTCGTCCTCGGCGCCTGTCCACGTACATAAATTACAATTGTCACATTTGTCGAATTTTGATCCGCATGTCGGCATTTATTGCGTCGCACGTCGTAATTTGCATACGTTTGAATAGCAAGTGGCGCCAGCAACGCTACCAGTCGGTAATTGAATAGTTCGATTTCTGGTTATTGGTGTCAGTTTACTGACTACTAATACATTACTGACTTAATTATGATTTAATTAGTTCATAGTTCAAGTGGGTATTGAACAGCCTTTGTTTCATATGTCCATATGTTTATTCTGTGGACCCCTAGACAAGGTTGGACAACTCTTAGACGACTACGCTCGAACGATCTAGAACTTACTAGAGTACTATATAGTTAAGAAAACAGACATAAAAAAAATACACTTCACGCCTTTAATCCCAAAGAGGGGTAGGCACAGGCACTTGCTAAAGCAAGTACCCACGGTTCACCAAGCGTATTTAACCCAACGTGACAGGGGGTGAGCCCATCGCCGTTATAGGGTTCACACACCTTTGTGGTGTGCGGGTTTCATCACGATGTTGTCCTTCACCGTACGAGCGTTGCGTTGCGTACATAGCCTCTGAAAAAGAGTCCCATTGGTACACGTCCAGTAGCCGGACTCGAACCCGGGACCTCCCGGTTACAAGTCAAGTGTCCGACCAACTGGACCACAGACGCTCTAAAGAAAACAGAAAAACTAAAGAAAACAGACATGGTAACTGGAATACATAGATAGGAAGAATAAGTTAGGTGCCATGACGATTACATACATACGTACATATAGATACTGTATCATAGCAATTAAAGCATGGTCATAGTCATATATGATTTGATAGTAGGAAAGTAAAAGTCCGGTGTGAATTACAACATAACATTACTACTTATACCGGTAAACTTTGGTTTGCGCTGGAGTAACAAAGGGGACTAGGAGGTTGAAATATAGACCTTGGCCAATTTTCAGACTTATCTGATATAGACACAACATTTCATATGGGCTGATCAGTGGCGTGCACTGGCTTTTACGATAAGGCTTTTACGGCAGGTATCTTCAAGGATTGACACCTATGTATAGGTAACTTATCTTTACGAAATATAGGTATATATCACCCACAAAACACAGGACTTTGTTAGCCTATGTCGTGAGTATAACAAAAAAGATCTAGCAATAACTCTATTAGTAGGTCGAGTAGCCAAAATACTAAGGTAGGCAGTGTCTTTTTGCCTATGTGGTGTGCACGCCACTGGGGCTGATGATGATTTCATAAGGCCCAGTTATTCCGGAAGAGCTTTATAAATGTATAGGATTAGACAATTTTTAGACATATTAGCAATACTTGATGGCGGGATGAATCTTAGATCGCCATAAATCCCGGGATGAATTCCTGGCCGGTAAAATAACAGTTAACCCAGACGTACGTCTTAACTGCGATTGAGGACTCCGGAAACTTAGTTAAGTAAAGGCTTTTGGTGGACGCTGACCTCAATGCAATTAAAACGGCACACTCGGCTGCCCAGAGTCAGCGAAACTCGGATTTGGAGGACTCTGACTTTTGCGCGCAAATGAAACATCTCTGAGAGAAATAACACAGATTTTCCGACTAATGCACCAATAATATACCTACCATGTTTTGTTCCGTAAAATAATATAAGCCTGGATTGCGGGTTACGGATAAACAGACATGTTTGTTTAAATAACACAAAAAAATTATACATTAGACTGTTGCATACTTTAAATATTTTTTTAAGGTTGAAAAGTGGCTGTTGATGATTGAATCATTTTCAATCAATATTTCAATTTACAATGCAGTTGAGATGTTGTTACCCAGTTCATATTTTTTAGCAGAAGTGGACCGCAGACTTCAAGTTACGAATGGTCCGGGTTCGATATCATCATTACAGCACAAGTATACAGTGTTTGGATCAGGTGACGTGTATTCAATGTTCATCAATTATATTGTTATTAATAGTAAATGCTGTATGCCGTGCGCCATCTACTGACCGTATTGTGAAACATAAAACTACAGTCAGGTTTGACCCATGGCCCGTTGTTTTAAGGTTTAATAATGCATAGAGGATGTTGCACCATTTCGGAGTGTGATGTTTCACGTCTCTACTGTCCGTATCAGATGATCATGTTTCTTAAGTGACACTCCGTGTTCTTCGGAGGTCTCGCTAACATGGACCTATCAGTTGTTAGCTGAGCTATGTTACAGTCGGATACCCATACTAGTCTAGCTCAAGTACAATACTAAAACTGTGTGTCCTAGCATGTCTGAGCTCATGGCAGGATCAGCCGAGTATAGATACCAAGCATTTGTGTACAAGTAAGCAGTTATGGCACGGTTGTTACCTAGGGGATAGGAATAGGTTTCAGTTGATGTTCCTAAATGATGATATTAATGTCTGCTGCCTAGTTGTCCGGTCACTCGACTTGCAATAAGCAATTCGACAACTTTTTTGAGGCGGGTCTGATTGAGGCGAGGAAGAACTTTTTTATTAACTGCTTAGTAGCTGGCGACAACTTCTTACGATTCTAATGCTCATCTTCGCTTGATTTTTTTAACAACATACCTCGATAAGTCCCTATAAAAAGGTATTTTTTATGTTAATGACATTATTACATAGCCTCGAGAGAGAAAATCCGCAAAAAAAAGAATGGGATCATCGAAGAGCATCATCACTTTTAAATTCTGCGTGATAACCCCGTGGCGACAGTATTCAATGGATTTGCTCAGCAAGTGCTTCTAAACCTCCTAAGGAAAAGACGATTTTTTTAATGTTTCCAATACCGGTTTCCAATCTCAGATCGCCATAAATCCCGGGATTCCCGGCCGGTACTTCTTTTAAAAATTCAGTAAAGCTAGCGCTGATTGTTTATAAACCTCTGCCTCCCCCGCTTTGACCTTAAAATGGGAGTGATGTGTATTTTTTACTTTATGTTTAACGTCACGAAGTAATATAGCCATAGCAGTGGTCTATGTTCGCTCTGGCCATCTCTATGTCTATCGGCAACAACAATGTGTCAGTATAAAATAACGATCCAACGGTACAGCACATACGAACCATTCTCCCCTCAGATTTACGAGTCAATTTGTCACAGCAATTTCGCACTTGCGATTTCATTTCCACCCTCGTCATAGCACAGAATTAGCATGTCGGCATCAACATGTGAGGGCGTATATTCGTTTTCATTATCCGTGACAGTACCATTCCTCAAGGAGACAAATACCTCCTTAGTATTCATGGGAACGTGATTCCGTCGCGGTTGTGATTTTTGTCTCATCAACAATTCAAGATTTTCTTGTCAAAGGTTAGAGTGCTCTTTTATTCAGCTTAATATGATATTATTAGGTAAATTACAGTCGGCGATACGAACACAGATACTATAATCAAACCTGCCGGGCATGTTTGCGATTTTCATGCCCGTATTTTAACCCAAGCGGGCCGGCAGGTTTGTTGCGTAGAGGCCTTTATACAGACCGATTTACTACTGTTTCTGTAGAACCTTCTGTGTCCACTTGAACAGGTGTCGACGCCGCAAAAACAAACCCCCCCTTATACAAACTTGGCTTTAGCGTTACAACAGTAGGCTTCGGCGTAAAATGATTTTTCTGGTCCTCAACCTGTGTTTAGTAAGACTCTATAATGTTTAACTGTTTAAATAATATGTAATCGTTTATTGACATACACGGCAGGGGGTGGGCAGAGACAGTCGATCTTCAGATGTTATGATTTTAGGACACACCTTTCGCCTATAACGAGTTTAATTACTTTTTTGCACTGCACATAATAACATGTACTTTATAGCAACTGAACTTGAAAATACGGAGTAACTAGTTTCAGTAGACGTGCAATAATTTTTGCTACATTAAAGTTACACCTGGCTCCGTATTACGTGGCCATTTAGTAATATTGTTCTCGCTGTGTGACAGGGACAGAGCTAGACGAGTGGTATAACTCTGTCACTATCACACAACGTAAACAATATTACTTTGAACCCTCATCGTACGGGGACTGATACGTTTTCAAATAAGTATATTCCGTTGTTTGATGTCCACAATACAAGTGCTTTAGCTATTTAACATGGTATGAAGGCAATGTGTGTGTTGTTGTAAATAAAATAACGCGTTCATTGGTAAGTGTGATAATAATGCATTATTTATAATGAAATTATAACTCAATACTCAATAATGTATTGCGTTTCCAAATTGTATTAATGTAGACTAGAAAATGTACAGCATTGTGGATCCTGATGGACACAGCAAAACATCCAGCGATATTATTGTTAAACTAGAAACGGATTGATAAGATCTGTATTCCACTGCAAGATAGTATTTTACTAAGAGTTAGCTTAACACAGCTAGTGTTATTATTAAAAATTTAAAACGGGTATTACGGCGTGTAAATTAACCAAAGATAAGCGTTCAGCTTACCTTCCTGTTACCTACTGCGGAATTGAAGAACCTCCTTCTCCTTGGAAATGGTTAATGAAAAATCGCAATAAGAAGAGATGACAGGAACGTTTATTTAGTGTAGCTGATGATGTAGAAAATAAAATGTTACAAATATCCATAGTTTGAGCATGTTTAGAGGCAGAATAAACACAGACAGTCCTCGTACTTACGGCATGTTAGGTTCTCGAAATAAGCGACGTAAGTCGTTGTGTAAAATTCAAGGGTTAGGTTCCACAAGGATTCGAAATAAAAAAAAACTGCAGTTATAACAAAGGATACTTTATTTAAGTTCTTAAAATAATTATATGTGCACTTATGAAATAGCTAGTTATTTTGGTATTTTTGTGTTATTAATTTTAATACTAGTTATAAACCTTCAATATGTGATAAGAAATAACAAATTAAACTTTTGGTTTAAAGAAACTACGAGTATGACGTGAATCTAAACCATGTATGCCGAGGTCTGACGTACGTACATAATTATGTAGACTGACGTCGATAATACCTAATATTCTCAGATCAAACACAACTAGTATTGCAGTTGCAGTCTGTCTTTTTAAAACAAAATATATGGAATTTTATGTACTTCTGGATATATAATGTTAAAAGTGACATTCTACTAAAACAATACTTGAGGTCCTACAGCACCCTGCTGCGCAGTAAGGGGCAGATGATATAGATCTTTTGCTCTTTTACTCCTGCATGTTCTTGATATTTGTCTCGTTTTATTCTAAACGGTAGTTTCGGATTTCAAGTTTAGTTGTGTGTTGGTATGAGCTAATATTTAAATTCCTAGCGTTTGGGAGGGCTATAAATAAATTCACTTCCATTACTTGGATGTTGGTATAACGCCGTCACGCCCGTTGCTGAGCGTCGCCACATGTGTGTTGTGTTGTTCGTCATCTTTTCTGTCGCAGACAGGTTACCATACAAAAGGCCGGGTCGTTCCCACAGTAAAGGGCAATCCGAGCAAACACTTTCGATATTTTAAAGATTGGTTGGTTTGGTAAAATTAAAAAAAAAAAAACATTAACTGGCAAACTCTGCGAACATATTTCAGCATTTTCAAGACAAAAAGAATGTTAAGCTTTTCGCTTTGGCTGTCCGCGGCTGTGTCTATCGCACACCGTAATTATTATTGCTTATAATCAAAAGCAACAAAAGGTAGTTCCAAAATGTACACAGAATACGATCCCAATATAATTTGACGGCAGGTGTAAATTTTCCGTGTTTTTAGTTGACCATCGATCACACTAACCTGTCAATATACCGTGTAATCAAATATTGTAGAGTTGAAACGAATCAATCATTATAAATTGTAATGTAATAGCTCAACAAAGTCATTTTTAATGATCACTTCAGTGTAATTTGTAACGAATATTATGCTCACATTTCAGATGAAATTTAAGAAATATTTGCTAGTACTATTTATAGTCACTAACTGGTCATACACCTGGTCAATGGCCGAGTCCAAATTCAAGGTTTGTCAACGGGCTATGGAGCGCAGAATACTTGGTGTCAGAAGAATTGACCGATTGGGTGCCCACCAACGGACACCGCAGACGAGGCTGACCCAGGCGGAGATGGCGCGACGACCTGGATTGACATCTACCGGTGTGGCAGGAGGTGCCCCAAAACAGAGAGGAGTGGAAGTCCCTGAGAGGAGGGGGAGGCCTTTGCCCAGCAGTGGGAAACATTGCAATATGCCAATTATGTATCATGCATTAAAACTACTAGCTAATAAGTATTATTTTATGCCGTACAATAAAAGAAAGAACTGCTAGAATTATTGCTTTTCTTTTTAGTATCTGTCGAATTGCAGTTGCAGATAGAAATTACTTACGCCTGTACGTATTTAATACATAAAACTACTTCAGTCTAATTCAATATTATTATGGTGAACAAATGAAAACACTTGGTACCTGCCCAAACAGCGTGTCAAATCTCCTCGTATCTTACAAAACAGTTTATCTACGAACAAAGTGTTGGAGTTGATAGATTTTATGCAATTTTCACTATCTATCACAGGCAGAGCTGCGCCCGCCCCGAGCTCTGGGGATTAAGGTTCGATCTTCGCAATACTTAAGTGTAAACAGCTCGGCGCCTGCATCGCGACGTCCGGACTCAAACGACAACACTTCTCTAATATTAAATTGGAAATACGAGAACGGTTCAAGAAAAATCTTCCAAAAGCCTCCCATGTTGGTGTCCGACTCGATAAATTATACTTGCTTTGGTGGAAGTGTCTTTGTTTCTTGGTCAACGTTTCCTTTGTAAAGAAAAATACTAATATAGTAATATTAGTTAAAATGTATACATTGCCCAAGGTTTGTGAACACTGTAATGGCGATAAGTGCCATGTTGGATCAAATAATAAATCGTGGGCATTTGCTTAGCAAATACTACAAAGCAAATACTACGTTTTTACGCATTAAAAGGCATTAAGTGTATTTTTTATTAACAGTTTTATCATCATCAGCCAAATAACGTCCACTGCTGGACGAGGGCCTCCACTCATACTCGTCGTTATATAAACGTGGCTTATTTTAGTTGATAGTGAAAACTTAAGTTATAATCTTCATTGATACAACGAAGTCTACATTAAAATGAGCTTCATTAATAAACGGTACCAACGTAGATAGTTGTAGCATAATATCTACAGTTTTCTGAAGGAATGGTTCTTTGGGAGTGAATATTATCAAACGGCACAATAATTGCTCGCTCGCTCACTGTCGCGATGTGAAGAGGCGCGGCGGTGTACATTTTTTATCCTTTTCAAATTACTTTAAACCCACAACAAAGTTGGCAGTGACTTCATATTCGTTGGTATATACCGCTGCATTCACTCTGAGCGGCAAAGCGCCGGAAATTACTTTTTTAATTCCTGGCGCGAAATGCTTATAGCCGTTGCCTGCGCAGTTTGAATTACCCCATTTTAATGAAATTAATGCCGAGTCAGAATCTTGGTTTGTCTGCAGTTTGACGATGTATGAGGTAATAAACACAGGCTTCTATTCTCCAGACTACAATTAGCGATGAGCACTGGGCCTTGGTTCCTTCCTTGTGGAGTCTGTGCCGCGGCGAGACGCTTCTCGATGTTCCTACTCACATCCATTTTATGAACTGTGTTTTGAAAGTGGCTTTTTGCACAGTCATAAACCTGCCACTTTAATTGCTTACAAAACCTGTGCCTTATTTTATGTATGTACATACTGTCATTTGTATTTTTAATTCTATATAAATTATCTAATAAATTGAAAACTGTCGTTGTAATACAAAGAACATTTTACAATAATTAGCCATGAAAATAAAACACATTAGATACCGATACAAAATATATGTTCTAACTCCTTAAACATGTATAATAAGGTACCTAATTCGCAATTCATAGTGTGTATAACGACTCTACGTTCAATATAAATCCAGAACCTTTGGATGTAAAGTCACATTATTTAAAATTTCAATTTCGAACGTGGTTTTGTAGAAACACTCCGAGCATTCCGGAGCTCATGATTTTTTTTTATTCGTGCAACTTGTTCACAGTAACGTACACGTAGCCATTTAGTCTTGAACCCTGTTCTTCATTAGATTGCTTTGTATCGAGGCTTTTACTATGACACATGTAATCGTGTAGTTGGATGCGCTTTTTCCTCTGTTTCTATTTGCGGCTGTAGGTAATTTATTTCTGTGAGTAATTGCTTAGAGTTGCAGTAATGTACTCTGTCAAAATGTATTAAGCGTCGACAGTAGGTGCAACTATAAAGCAATATTGTTCCTCTTTGGCCGATTAGAAGTGCTGCTCTATGTTACATGAAATTCTGTCTTAATAAATCGATATACCAATATGGGCAAGTATGGGCTGATGATGATGATGATGATGAAATCCATATAATATAATATTCCACAGGTATAATATGTGGTTTTCATAAAGTTTATCCCGAAAATGAATGTTTGTGTATTGAGAGACAGACACTATTCACGATAAATCTCTTGTAATCGGATAATAGGTATCTGACTGAACGAAAATAATTATCATCATCATTTTCCTGCCCTTATCCCACACTAGGTGGGGTCGGTGCAACACGTTAATTACGAACGAAAATAATTAACTGGGTGATATTTCAACAAGTACTTTAAAATCGTCATTACTATGGATTTTATTATCGAGAGGGTTTTTGAAATTTAAATTCACAAATTTGAAGTTTGTCCTAAAATATTGCTGTATCTTTAAAGAATAAGGAGATGTACAAAATTAAAAACATGGCACATGCGTACACGGCAATGAGACAAGCATCCACGGCAATCAAAGAACTATGCTACGGGAATGAAACATTTAATTCACGGATTTTGTTTTCTGGTGTTGTTGAGATCCTATGCAACTATTATTAGCATGATATTCTATACTAGGTTGAACAGTGGTAACATGGAATGTCCACCTGATGTGGATGGCGTTTTGGCCTTCTTCTGTGTCCAAGGGGTCCTATTGTAAAAACGTATAAGCTTTCTAGCACCCTAATTGGCCGATCCTTCCCAAATGAGTGAGCAGTATTCCATGCATTATGAAACTTGTGTTTGGTGCAATGTAGCAAATGTCGCTCTATGCGCTCCTGCCATTCCTTAACACTTAAATGTCCCGTACTTTCCCAAAAAACCTTTCACTGTTACTGCAATCCGACTGTGGAACTCTCTTCCTCTTCACATAAGAAGTTTGAAAACGGCTGAATAATTCAAGGCCAATCATGTAGAATATCTCCTTATATTGTCAGATTAGTTTGGTATTAAATGTTTAAAACGGGTATTATAGCGCGAAGATTAACCAAAGATAAGCATTCATTAGTTGTTTGCCCAACGTTGAATACCCGTTTTAAACATTTAATATCATGTCAGTGCGCTTTTCCTTAAAAAAAGATTTGTTTGGCTTATAGTTATGTATTTTATTGTTATGTATCAGTATATTATGGTCTTATAGTATATTTGCTTGGTTTATATACATATGTATATAGTTGATACAATATTACAAAAAATAAGGAGTACTAGTATATTCATTCAACTGTCCGACGTGAACCTTCGAGAAGATGCCCAGCCTTACCCTTAAAACAAAGTTGAGGGTGGGGGTTAGCGACCTGAATGCTTCAGCTGATTATATAGGGGTATATCTTGAAAATTACGAGAAAGGTCGAAAGAGTTCTCAGACACGAACAGACACGCCCGGGTCTTCAACGTATTGGACCTGACCAGACTGGCCTAGCTTCATTCTGTGATTTAAGTAAAGGGCAAGTCCAAGCGCTCAACCAATGCCTCTCTGGGTGCCTGGATTTGCAGACCTCTGGCTCGCGCGTCAGAAGTGTATCTCTCCATAACACTGCTGTTATCTACATGTCCATGCATACCGGGTTTAAGTAGATCGTTTATATGCAGCAGAAAGAGAGTCCATAATATGCTCTCAGTATAGAGTACATCCTGTATATATAAAAGAAAGTCGTGTTAGTTACTCCACTTATAACTCAAGAAGGGCTGAACCGATTTAGCTGAAAATTGGTGGGGAGGTAGCTTAGAACCGGGAGAACGACATAGGATACTTTTCACCCCGATCCTGTTGGTTGCGTCGCTATTTAGAGGGTGTTATAATTTGTATGAAAAACTGAAATTGAAATTACGCGAATGAAATCGCGGGGCGTCCACTAGTTACTGATAAAGATGTTAAGTCATGGAAATGAAAAACCTAGCCCCCGTAATGAAACTAAATTGTTTTACAAGGCAAGGTAATATTTTTTTCATTCTTTCATTGCCATAGCAAATTTGGTCCACGGGAATGAAAGCACGGATGAAAATCAAGGTAATAATTAAAAATGAAATAAAAAGACATTTATTCAAGTAATTAACAGTTCATATGAAAGCAGAAAATAAATAGCGTTCTGTAGGATAAAAAATCAACAGGGAAAACTGTTTGATACATAAAATGAAATGAAAACTGATTGATTCCCACGGTTATGAAAGAAAAAATGTCCAATGCCATAAAAATGGTTTACTCAAATTTATTGTGCGCAACCGCAGGCTCGTGCGTACTTAATACCGTGTCGAGCACTTAGGGGGCACTAACATGCAGCGTTTAGACAACATGGGGGAGGTGCAGGTGGTTAGATGAAATAGTAATCTTTCAATAAGTTTAGGAAACGACGATGCCAGGTAGTTCAGGGAATAATCGTTCCCCCCCATGGGTGGCCTTGGCGTGGCGAGGGGGCTTAGTACCCGGGTAAACGCGCTACCCGGAGAAGCGTAGGAGAACCCACTGGGCCGGTCAGTGAGTTAGGAACCGGCTGATTGCCCGGCAACGGTGCCACGTGACTTCGGCACCGTCACCAGACGTCGAGGCGAGCGGGGACAAGTCCCTCCCCTCAGAGCAGAGGGCCCGCTCAAGGCCCGCTTTCCATCTTACAGCAGGCCCTGCGCGGCCGGTGCCCCCCTGAATGTTATACTGTTCAGGGTGATCCGGGCGACGTCAACAAAAAAAGGGACAAATGGCTTTTTATCAACCATTCGTTGTATTATAAATATGTTCATAAATGAATTGTATAATTACATAACAAAACATGAACTATTCAAATATCAAATGATATTACATATTAAAATAAATTACCCGTCGTCGATCTAAATTTTTTTCTGGAATATCTATTAATCTTATTAATAAAATATTTAATGTTCCATGTAAATGACAATTTTACCTAATCAGAAAAAATATTTGAACATTATAAATATGTTTTTAAGTACCGACTTCATCGATGCCACGCAATATTTGGCCTCGGCAAATTCACCAAACTATATATTGGTCGTTAGTAAATTGACAGTTTAGAAAATGTTGTCTACTTCCTTTAGAATAAAATATACTAATTTCCCTAATATGAAAGGTATAAAATAGTAACGAATGCAAAAAAAGAGTTGTTGCTTTTGTAGCAATTTTCCATGAAGCTTTCAATATGATCATATTTTTTCATCGGTGATGTTTTGTACGATGCAAATCCTGTTAACGGAATTGTCAATTCTCATCAAATAGGATTAAGGCCGAGGGTCTTTTTCCAATATTTTGATTAGTAGTGCGATACGCTCGCTTGTCGCACTGTCGGTTCTCATAATGGAACAGTTTTCAATTTAAACCTACGAGACCGTTTTCATGTGTGTGTTGTGCGTGCCGTCGTTTTACAGAAACAAATTGAATTAAAAACTGATATTTTTAAGCTAAAACATGCATACATTATACATCACGCTTTCGGTCAAATTGTCACGATAACTTCTTTCGCTTCTTCCGGTACTTAGTTAATAATAGCAAAAATTTGCAATTACATAAGTTACGTTAAGGACGATAATCGTTTGTCTGGTATGAACGTTAGAGAGTCGCTGTAGCCTAGTTGTCGGGACCCCGACTACATAGGCGCCAAGCCGCGGACAGACGGGCCATTGCGGAACTATTACGCATTGCGACTCCTTGTTGATTACAAAACCCTAAAGATAATTTAATTTGGAGAAAAACGACAAAGATAATAACTAACGAGCGAGAGCGTCTGTGACCTAGTAGTTAGGTACTTGGAACGGGAGGTGGCGGGTTCGAGGCGTGCTGACTAAGGTCTCTGTTTAAGGCCTATGTATGTACGCTTCGCAACGCTCATACAGTAAAGGACAACATCGTGAAACATCGCGATGAAACACACATACTACAATGTGTTTGAACCCTACGGCTATGGAATCATCCCCTGTCACGTTGGATTAAATGCGCTTGGTGAACCATGATCATTGGCTTAACAAGTGTGTCTGCCTACCCCGCTTAGGAAATAAAGGGCGTGAAGTATAAGTATTTTTTTCATTAGAACAACTAACTGACCTAAACTGTTTCGTGTATCATACAACGAAAACAAAAAGCATTGTTACTGAAAACAATCACAAAAAAAAACACAATACTTTTCACGCGTACAACCTGTTGGTATCGCCATTGTGTTCTGAAATAATTTGTGAACCGGTAAACCACCTATCATAGTTAACTACAATGAAAAATCGTTGTCCTAAGTGTCAAGAAAAACATGTTTCAAGCCAGCCGCGTCAGGGAGAAGGGGGCGACTTATGACAAATTATTTAAGTACGTGTGTGTTCGTGGACGTGCCTCGTTTTGCCGTGATTGATGGGCCTGATATGCCCCACTCTACCCCATTTATGGCCTATGATTGAAAAGACGAGCCATATTGTTGAAAAAAAAAAGCGCAAGTATGTAATATGTCTACATGCTCCATTTCAATGGTTGTACCGATTTGTATGATTAATGACGTCGATTTGCTGCGTTCAGACCCCTTGTTTTGTGACTTTTTATCATGGAACACTAAAATGAACGTGACTTGTGGAATAATACCTACTATGCTGTTTATTTCGTTTTTTCGATGAGCATTATTTCCGACATTCTGTTTTATTATATTTTAATATAACTATGTATAAGCTTGGTGCAGTACGTCTATTGGTTCCCATTCTCCGTGTTAGAGTGAAACACTACACTAGATGTATTTTTTGCAATATTCGGCGTAAAATAAATAAGGAGTGAAATTCGATCCAGCCAACACATTAAATTTTTTTGTGTATTATTTTTTCGTGGAATATTAAATAAAAGTTAAAAACTCATAGTTTCATTCATAAGCTTAAACGACATTGCTTTGTGCAAAATAATGATTTCCTTAATGCATTAACAAAAACTATTAGTGTTATGCTGCTACTACGGCGTATAATGTTAATACATTTAAGTGAATACTACAATATTTAAAAAAAAAACCTTGACATAAAAGCACCTCCCAGGGACGTCCTCACGCCTGTTTCATATTTGCAATGCTTCATCATCATCATCCCATACCTGTCCACTGCTGGACATAGGCCTCTCCAATTGCACGCCACTGTGATCTGTTTTCGGCAATGCTTCATATTTGAAATTAATTCGAACCGGGGATTAGTTCGAAGCTTTGTGTTATATTACTGTATATCTGTATGTAATAGCACTTATAACGATGAAAAAATAAAATATTTGATTTGATTTGCTCAATTTTTTCCGTCAGATTTTTTTTGTACAGCATCCTGAAAGGAAAATACCGAAACGGTTTTTTTTACTGGCTTATGAATGAAATGTTGTCAATTTACAATTTCCTTACTAATATATCTCGAATATCACCAGTATTTCGGAGTTTTGGCACTCTGAGACAACTTCCGTAGGCTCAGAGATTAGGCGTAGCAAGAAAACTTTTTAATATACGACAAATGTCCGTATCAAACAAATTGCTGACCAAAAGCGACATAAACATATATATCCGGTTTATGAAATATCAGCGGTGCCGCATGTCGAATATAATTTATATCTGGGCCGGATATCAAAAGCTTCATGACACATCAAAACATTTGGCCCAAGTAACTGTTTGGGCGTATGAAGGGCATATTTCATTTTATATCGCGTAGATCCATCACGCATATCGGGGCCCCGCGACGGCCGGCCAGCTTACCCAGCTCCCGTTCAAATTAACAACACTTTGTGATACTTCCCGTAAATTATATTTTCCGTATTAATAATTCGGAGTGGACGTATCGCCAATTATTAACAGCGCCATGAAACCGATGAACAGTAAATTAGAGCCATTGTTTTCATTGATATTTTGGCATTTCAAAAGACTCTCAGGCTCTCATATAGCATGATGTTAATGTGAAATTAATTACGCTACTCTGAAATTATTATCAATATACGTAAGTGAAGAAGTAAAAAGCGTGAAATTCTGTATCTAAATATATAAAAGGAAAAGCTGACTGAATGACTGACTGACTGACTGACATATGGCCCAGCCCAAAGGACGAAACGTAGGCGCTTGAAATTTGGTACGGACGTAGAATAGGTAACGCGAAAATTTTTATTAGAAAAGTCACGTAATTTTGGTGTTTGTGGCTTAGTAAATATAATGTTAAGTTACGGCTGTATTTTGGAAATTTCTACGGGAACGGGAGTTGGCGGGATAAATATTGAATGAAAATATATAAACCGTGTATGTTAGATGCTTAAAATTTGACATGCATATACCTTAGTGATTGCAAAGTTAAGTCATGGGTGGATTTTCCAAAAATCCCATGGGAACAGGAATAGTGGGAAACCTTTTGTATAGAAAGAAATCTAAATGTATAAAACGAAAAGCTGACTGACTGACATATCAACGCACAGCCCAAACGGCTAAACGTAGGCACTTGATATTTTGAACGAACGTAGCTTATGTACCGTAGGGGTGCACTAAGAAGGGGATTCTCGAAATTCTTACGTGAACAGGAATAAACGGGAATATTATTTTGTATAAAAAAACCAAACCGCTCAAGTGAGACGCCTGACATTTGGAATACTGGTACTTTAGTAAACATAAAGTTTAGTTGTAACAAGGTATAGAAAAAATCCCACGGGAACGGGAGTTAGCGGGAAAAAACTTTTGTATGAAAAGAAATAAACCGCGTAAGATTGACTGAGACTGAAATTGGGTACGCAAGTACCTTAGTAAATGCGAAGTTAAGTCACGACTGGATTTTCCAAAATTCCCACGGGAACGGGAGTTAGCGGAAAGCTTTTATATGAAAAGTCACGTAAATTTGATGTTTCAAATCTAGCATGCATATACTTAGTAAAGTTTAGTTAGTTAAGTTAGTAATGGCTGTATTTTGAGAAATTCCAACGGGAACGGGAGTTAAAGGGAAAAAACTTTTGTATGAAAAGAAATAAACCGCGTAAGATAGATGATTGAAATTCGGTATGCAAGTACCTTAGTGAATCTAAAGTTGAGTCATGTATGGATTTTCCAAAAATCCTACGGGAACTAGAGTTAGCGGAAAGCTTTTATATGAAGTCACGTAAATTTGATGTTTGAAATCTAGAATGTATACATTATTAACTATAAAATTTAGTTAGTTAAGGCTGTATTTTGAGAAATTCCTACGGGAACGAATTTATATAAACGAAGGCCTATCTGGTCAGGTTCAATGCGCTTAAGACGTTTCTATTGAGAGAGTGTCTATTCTCAGCAAAAAGGAGCCATTTCATCTGGCTCCCACTTTTCAGGATGTACCCCTGCCTATAGCCTAGCCTAACCGCCAGGATGTGGAATGACTTGCCGGAGTCTATGTTTCCTGCGCAGTACAGTCTGAAGGTCTTCAAGTCGCGAGTGAATAGGTACCTAATGAACAAGTGTGCTCCATCGTAGACCACAACGCTACTTAATATCAGGAAGGATGGTGGTCAAACGTTTGTTCTAAACGATAAAAAAAACGGGAGTTGACGAAAAAAATATTGAATGAAAAAATCTAAACCGCGTTAGTCAGATGCTTCAAATTTAACATGCATATCTAAGTGAAAGCAAAGTTCACACATGACTGGATTTTCCAAAATTTCCACGGGAACAGAAGTAAGAGGTAAAAATGCATGAAAAAAATCTAAACCGCGTAAGTTAGATTCTTGCAATGTGACATGTATATACCTTAGTGAATGCAAAGTTAAGTCACGACTAGATTTTCCAAAATTCTCATGGGAAAGGGAATAGCGGAAAAACTGTAGTATAGAAAAAAAATACCGCGAGTTAGAGCCTTAATTTTTTAAATATATCTTAGCAAATGTACAGCTTCAACGGGAAATATTATTTCCATGAAAAAATACTGCACTAGCACCAGATCCGGAGTAATTTCTATACTGTTTTTCATTGTGTTTTGAAAAAAAAAACCTTTTGAACATTTTTTAATACAACATTCAACACACACCGAGGAAAATACTGAAATACGTGAATCGTACATATTTAAAATTGCATTGTGTTTGTGCGTGGTTTGTTTTTTGGTACAGAAATGTAATTTTCTTATTCATATATATAACTCAAAGTCCTGACAGATTCATTCATCACTGACTCATCATCACCCAGTCTAAACACTTGAGAATCTAGAAGCTGATTGATTCGGCGTATCAAAATCTCCCTCTTCAATTCCATAGTAAAGTCTGTGTTACTCTTCGGTTGTGAGACGTGGAGAGTGACAAAGGGCCTGACATACTATTCGTCAATAAGTCCCTCAGGTCGATTCTTCGTATCTACTGGCCGAAGATGATACGCAATATTGATCTATGGAAATTGTGTGACCAGTCTCCCATAGGCAAAGAAATCGCCATGAGGAAATGGGGATGGATAGGCCATACAATTAGAAGAGTAAAATGCCCATACTTGTCCACTACTGGACATAGGCCTCTCCAATTGCACGCCATTGTGATCTGTTTTCGGCTTCTCGCATCCAGCTTCTGCCAGCCTTCTTGCGTATGTCATCAGTCCACCTTGCCTGAAGGTGTCCTACATTCCGTTTGCCGAGACGCGGTCTCCACTCGGGAACTCGTTTGCCCCAACGGTGATCGGTTCTACGGCTAATATAGCCGGCCCACTGCCACTTCAGCTTGCTAAAACGATAAGCTATGTCGATGACTTTGGTTCTCTGTCGGATCACTTCATTTCTGATTCGATCCTTCAGAGAAACGCCGAGCATAGCCCTTTCCATAGCACGCTGTGCGACTTTGAGCTTGTGGGCCAGCCGTGCCGTCAGTGTCCACGTCTCAGCTCCGTATGTCATTACAGGTAGGACACACTGATTGAAGACTTTTGTCTTCAGGCACAGTGGGATCGCTGATGTTAAGACTCGACGTAACTTTCCAAATGCTGCCCAACCCAGCTGAATTCTTCTGTTTACCTCGTCCTAGAAGTTCTTTCTACCCAACTGCAATGCCTGCCCAAGGTATACGTATTTTTGAACAACATCGAGAACGGTGCCGTGTACTAAAATCGGTTCCGGTAGAACATGCTCATTGGACATGACCTTGGGTTTATCCAAGTTCATTCGTAGGCCGATCCGTAGAGAAGGATCAGCTAGGTCATTCAACATCAGTTAAAGATCCTGCAGCGTTTCTGCCATGATGACAATGTCGTCTGCAAATCGCATGTGAGAGATGTGTTCGCCATTGATGTTGATGCCACGTCCTTTCCAATGCAGCGTCTTGAACATGTCCTCCATTGCATTTGTCAACAATTTTGGGGAAATAACATCCCCTTGTCTCACTCCTCGATGCAATGGTATGGGACGTGTCTGCTGATTTTGTACTTGGACGGACATGGTGGCAGCCTCGTAGACGCATCTTATCACTTGGATGTAACGGACGAGATCTCAACCGAGTCAAAGGCCTTCTCATAGTCCACGAATGCTAGACACAGGCGCAGATTATATTCTTCAGTTTTCTCTATGATCTGCCGCACAGTGTGGATGTGGTCTATGGTGTCATAACCGCTCCGAAATCCAGCCTGTTCTGGAGGTTGAAATTCGTCCAGTCTTCGCGCAAGACGGTTTGTGATCACTCTTGAAAACAGCTTGTAGACGTGGCTTAGAAAAGAAATGGGTCGATAGTTCTTCAACAGTGTTTTATCTCCCTTTTTGAAGAACAGGACGACCACACTTCTACTCCACGCCTCCGGAGTTCTCCCTTCGAACTGGACAGCGTCAAAAAGCTTTTGGAGCTCCCTCAATATCGGTTTACCTCCAGCCTTCAACAGTTCTGTTGTAACGCCATCCTCTCCTGAAGCTTTTCCGTTTTTGAGCTGTCTAAGAGCGATCCTAATTTCATCAGCACTGACTTCTTGCAGGTCTTCGGTGAAGTGGCGTGTCAATGTGGATCTAGAGTCCCCATTTTCGGGATCTGGACGAGATGCATGCGATGCGTATAACCGGCCATAGAAGTCTTCAAATTCCGAAAGGACTGACGGCTTCGACGTGGCAACTTCTCCACTTGCTGTGGTCAACTTCGTAAGGTGGCTTCTTCCAAGAGATTGTACGAACTCTTTTGACCCCCGATTCTGATCAATCGCTCTTTCTATTGAAAGAGTATACTGGCATCGGAGGTCGTGCCGCACGTGCTTACTAATCTCCTGGTTTAGAGCCCGTCTTGCGGTCGAAGTGACGGGCGGATTTTCACGTCGTTTCTTCATCAGCCGTAATGTCTCTTCAGAAAGCTTTGACTTACTGCCCTTACGCTGCATTTCACAAAATCTCGTACCCCCTTCCTTGAGGACCCGTGTCACATTTTCGAGTTTCTTGTTCACGTCTGCTGTGGTTCCCACGGCAACGAATCGGTTCTCCAAACTTAGCCGGAAAGCTTCGGATCCCATTATGTTTTGGAGCATGGTTGGTTGGAGCCTGGCTTTCATCAGACGAACACGTTCAGCCTTAAGGTTGATATTCAGAGAGCCGCTGACTAGTCGGTGATCGCTATCGGTATTGAACCTGTTGATCACAGAGACGTCTGTGAATATGGGCTTTTTGTTCGTCATGATGAAATCGATCTCATTTTTGGTCATAATATCGGGGCTTTGCCAGGTCCACTTCCTTTGGGGCTTTTTCTTAAACCACGAGTTCATCAGAAATAACTCCTCCCGTTCGAGGAAGTTTACTAGCATTTGCCCCCTATGATTCCTTGCTCCAAATCCATGGGATCCTACTGCCGATTCATTGCAATTCTGTACTCCCACTTTAGCGTTAAAGTCCCCCATAACAACGCTGTAATGTGTCTTAGTAGTGGAGTGGAGGGCCTTCGATATATCATCGAACAGGCCCTCCACCTCATCGTCCGAGTGTGTCGAGATCGGTGCATACACTTGTACCACTTTCAGACTATACCTCTCGGTAAGTTTTATGACAAGCTACCTTGTTGGACACAGTAGACACTTCGAACGTTGTTATACAAGGACTTATTCACAAGAAACCCAATGCCGCTTTGGGACTGTTGGTCTCCCTTGCGGAAGTATATTAGGTGGCCCGATTTGAGGATAATGGTGTCCTCTCCCTCTCTTCGGACTTTGCTTACCCCCAATATGTGCCACCTAATTTTCCCAAGTTCCACCTCGAGTTGCGCCAGATGCGAGTCAAGCCGTAGCGTGCGTCCGTTGTACGTTGCTGGGGTTAGTTCTTTATGGTGGCCTCCCATAACCCGGAGATTCTTCGCACCCCCTGCTCCGCCGTTACCGTGATCGCCACCGTGACCAGGAATAGCGGAGCCGCCGGGAACTGGGGGTCGTGACCTTTTTGTGCTCATGTTGGAAGTAAATGTCAATGTCCAATCGCCACGCTGGGCAGACGGGTTGGCGATCGCAGTGGTGTTGTGGTCTAACTCACAGAGAGCGCAGCTGCCCGTCCTCTGGAGGGGTTCCCTCGGTCGCCTCTTACGACCCCCATAGCGGGAAAAGTTTGGCTGGGATGGTGACACATGTATTCTATTCGCCGTCACCACAGGGCAATGACTTATCACCACATTTTGAATAAATTATGAATGAATTCTGTTTTCGTAAAATATATCCTTGATTGCAATCTTCTAAATTGTACTTGATCCCTAGACACTTTTGATGTGTGTGTGTCGCGTGCTCCCGCCTAAGTTGGCCATCCAGTCTGGTCATGCAACCCCCTCCAGAACGACCAGAAACGTTGTTTATTAGGAAATTTTATAAATATGATCCCTAAATCCATATCATTTTCTGCCCAGCTCTTCTCCGGATTGTTCCACACCCAAAGGATGAAAACGGGACCGTAATACTGAGATTTCGCTGTCTCTCTGTCCGTCTGTAACTAGGCTTTATCTTATTCACACTGATGGGTCGGCAGTTGAAATTTTCACAGAATATGTAGATCTATTGACGTTATAACAACAATACTGACAATAAGAATAAAATAAAAGACTTTGTGACGGGAAGCGATGAGATGCAAATGGCGTTCTTTTTTTCTCATTTTCAAAATTAATTTTTCGTTGCAATTATTGTGTTAATGTGGTGGATTTAGTGTAATAATGTGCTGGTGATGAAAAATAATGCAGTGAGAGTGAGAAGTAAAGGAGAGGACTCCTATTTGATCAATTTGGTATTCCCGTATAAAGTTCCACGCAGCATTGAAATGTGATGGTCCACCCTCACATTTTATTGTGTTTTTGACACGACCTTGACTATTGACAACTTACTATGACTGTACTATAACTTGAACACGAAGAGAACTACATTGTTTGTGACAGAATTGTCGGTTTTAAAGCTGAACATAAGAGCCAAGAAAAAGAAAAAGAAATAAAATAAAAAAAATCAGGGTGTCCCAGTACAACAAACAGGTTTTTTTTATGAATTTTGTCCCTTACTCACACTTGGTCAGTATTTAGTTTTCATGTGGTAAAACTTCTACTTTCACACTGACTAACATTCACATTCACATCTCTGAACTCCAGGCGAAAGCATATAGGTACTTTAGTTAGGGTTATAGTAGCCTCCCCTGATCGTTTTATCCTAATTTTTTTTTTATTCAAGAACAAACAATTGCACACATAGCATGATAGGTAATGAACAAATATATCCTTTATAACTTAAACATCCAATACTTATAATAGGAAGTACCTGTGCTAAAGTACCGGAGCTCTTCCACTGGTGCATAAATTTATAACAAACGAAATTATCCTAAACTAATAATCTAAAGATGAATGACAAATAATTATTCAACTGAGTTACTTGTACCATAACCTAATATAAAGATAAAACTCGACGCCCTTTAATCCCAAGCGGGGTAGGTAAAGACACTTGCTGAGCAAATGCTCACGCTTCACAAAGCGTTTTTAACTCAACGTGACAGGCAGTGAGCCCATCGCCGTTATAGGGTTCACACACCTTGTGGTGTGCGGGTTTCATCACGATGTTGTCTTTCACCGTACGAGCGTTGCGTTGCGTACAGTGGCTCTGAAAAAGAGTCCCATTGGTACACGTCCAGTAGCCGCACTCGTACTCGCGACCTCACGATTGCAAGTCAAGTATCCAACCAACTAAATTACAGAAGGTCGTAACAATAAGCATTTTTTTTTACTTTTACTCTAATACACAAAGATCTTTCTTTATAAAAGACATACCACGCGGACGAAGTCGCGGATAAAAGCTAGTTACTTATAAAAGGCGAAACTAACTACGGCTAAATGTATGCAATTGAAAGGAACGTAGGAGGTACAGTAGGGGTGCACTAAGAAAGGAATTACCGAAATTCGGGTAGTGCATTAATGGTCATGGCGAAACATATCTTCAATGGAAAGTGTAGTCTCCGAAATTCGAAAGGATTAATTCATTTATGAATTAACGGTACAATTACCGTTTCTCCCTTTTAAATACCCAGTTAAAAGATATTTCCTAAATACATTTCTGTCTAGCTCCTATCCTGGTTGCACTAGCAACCGACCAACCGAACCCCTCTTCAATGCTCTTTTCAGGGTTCCGTACCCAAAGGGTAAATTACTGAGACTTCGCTGTCTATCTGTCCGTCTGTCACCAGGCTGTATCTCATGGATACGTAGGGAGTGGAAATATTTTTTTGAGTTATCTGTTACCATCTCAACATTTATTTAAATGAAAGGAAGAAACAGACACAACAGAAATGTGCGTACACTCCTACTGATAGATGATATTTATTTATTTCATAAAACAGAAAAAAGAAAAATTGACCTACCTGGGATTTCATACATCTTCTTGATAAACCTTATGTTATGAAACGAGGTGTGCATACACGCGGACCATCCGACATTTTGAGCGTGAGAACGATAGAAGGGATCACAATGGCTATTACATTAAAACTAAATTAAACGTTTTACTAAACTTTAGTGAACTTTATGCCTATGTTGATATATTTTTCTAACTTTATGTCTATGTGTGAGTGTGAATAGTGCACGCAGTTTTCGACTGTAAGCTATGCATGAACTTTTTAGTTCACGTGGCTGTACGTTGGTTTACGTATGTATGTAGACATCAGTACATCAATTCGAGGTACGAAGCTTTCGATTACTAAGTATAGGTGGAGCATTCGCGGCTACAAAACACCCCTTTCTGAAGGCAGGTCGGCGCCTCTTGGGAAATCAAAGCAACAATTACATTGTGGATGTTGCTGCAAATATCGAGCAACTAGTGGAAAAAAACCTCCGCAAATATCGAACACTGATTGAAACGTTGGTACGCACTGTTTTTCCTTTTATTATTTATTTATACATTAGCAAATACGTGGCGAATAATACTAAATTGTAATTCGGAGTATGTTTATACTTGGACTAGAGGGTGTCCCGCGATTTCGTTCGCGTTGTTTCAGTTGTTCATACAAAATATAATACAAATTATTATTTCTTCATTTTGATGAGCCCAACAATACTTTGCTGATAACAACATGCTGCTGTTAGTTTATATTTGCGATTTTTATAAGATGTGTGGTCTCTTTTCATGTTTAGATAAAAATTATGGTTGCTTACTTTGCTGAAGCGTCAGCCTCTTCATTGCCTACTTTTATTTTTTTTTTATTTTATTTATTAAGGGCAACCAACAAGGACATACACTAAATATTACATAAGCACAACACAGTACAAAAAAGGTAAGTGCAGCCTTAATAATAGGCTACCACGGAAAGCAAATAACTTTATACAAAAACAACAAACACACCTTAATTACAAAACACAGATGAAACAATTATATCAATACACAGTAAAAAATAACGTTAGGTACAAAAAAGTTACAAAAAAAAGTATATTAAAAAAAAAATCTAGGAAATACTACAACTATGGCCTAAACTGGGCATTTAATTTACGTTTAAAAGCCAGTAGAGAATCACTGAATACATCAATGTCGCAGCAAAGACTCAGCGAATTGTACAGCTTACTGAATCGGTTTAGCGTCGAGAATAATTTCAGATTCGTTTTAGAACTACTGAGAACTAGGGTCTTGAAGTTACCAGAACGGGGCTTATTGTAAGGTACATTAAAATTCAATTTCCTTAACAATGAAGGGCAGTCAACTAAATGGTTAACCAATTTGTACAGAAATATCATATCCGACACCGTGCGACGGTCCTGAAGAGAAGCCAACTTAAAATATTTGAGGCGGTCGTTGTAGTGGGGAAGGTTTTTCACCTGAAATGTCTGATATGAGAGATGCCACAAGAAGCGCTTTTGCACTCTCTCAATTCTCTTAATGTGGACATCATAATGCGGCGACCACACCGGACACGCATATTCCAAGGATGACCGGACAAATGCGTTGAATAGGTTAATCTTTGCGAGTGGGTTGGTAAAATTTTTGCTCTGTCTAATAACAAAACCCAGTGTTTTGAAACACTTCTTAGCAAGCATATCAATATGAGTGTTAAAATTCAACTTTTTGTCCAGTATAACCCCGAGATCGCGGATTTCAGAAACTTCTTGTAGTTCGTGCCCATCCAAGAAGTATTTCTCACAATTAGATTCCCTCTTCTTACGCGTAAATCTGATCGAAAAACATTTTTTTATGTTAAGATTCATTCTATTATCAGCGCACCATTTTGAAAGTCGATATAGATCATCCTGTAGGAGAACAGAATCATGACGTGTAATTATCGGTCTTAAGATTTTAAGGTCATCAGCGTACAAATAGGCTTTGCAGTGTAATAGTGAGTTGCAAATGTCATTAATAAAAATATTAAATAAAATAGGCCCCAAATTAGACCCCTGTGGCACACCTGTTGGATTTGAGAATTCCGTGGAATGGAAACCATTTATGACCACCGAGGACGCACGGAAGGAAAGATACGACTGGCACCAGATTAGAAGGTCGTTGGAAAATATTAGAGCCAGCTTCGACAAAAGCACTGAGTGGTCCACGCGGTCAAAAGCTTTAGAAAAATCACTGTAGATAACATCGACCGGGATTCTACAGTCTACCGAAGCTATGACAGTCGATGTGAAGTCAAGCAGATTGGTGGAGGTTGACCGATGCGGGGTGAAACCATGTTGCTGAGGACACAACTTATGCTTACAGTGCCAATTGATAAGCGGTACCAAGAGACTCTCAAAGACCTTGGCGAACACACAGAGGACAGAAATAGGTCTGTAATCCTCAACAGAAGATCGGTCACCGCACTTAAAAATAGGTACTACCAACGCCTTTTTCCATAGAATGGGAAACCGGCCGTCCTTTAAAGACCTATTGAAGATGGAAGTGAGAGGGTAAGCCAAACCAGCCGCACACTTGAGGACAAACAGACCGGGTATGCCATCAGATCCCGCCCCTGTACTTGATGCAAGTCTTTTTAATTTTAACAAAACTTGGTCGGTAGAAAACGAAACATCACCCAGAGAACTATCCGTATTTGGAATGAGAGAAGAAGGAGACCTAGTATTGTAGTTTCGATAGACGGAAGAAAAATTCGTAGCAAAAAGATTGGCGATTCCAACTCCACTATTAGCAGTCTGAGAATTAAGGTACATTTCAGAGGGATAATTGCTAGCGTTGCGTTTTTTGTTTTTAACAAAAGACCAGAATAGTTTTGGGTTCTTGTGAATAGAAGATTCAATAAGACTAACATATCTTTTGTAACAAGATGTGATGAGGCTATCACACCTCTTCCTAAGCAGTTTAAATGTAAGGTTATCCAAAGGATTGCCGTATTTGCTAAAGCGAATTCTAAACTTGTATTTTTCGTTAATTAAATGAATTAGTTCTCTACTGTACCAAACCGGAAACTTTTTATTCTTAGGTTTACACCGAGGAACATGTCTCAAAATAAGACTATTTAAATTCTTATAAAAAACATTTAACATGTCATCAACAGAAACACACGAAGCAAATACCAAATCCCAATCCTGCGAGAGTAGTTCAGTGACAATGCATGCATAGTCAGCTTTGTAAAAGTTTAATCTTGAAATATTGTTCGACTCCAAGGTCCCAGTATACAAAGTACTGCCTAGGTTAAAATGAAGAGGAGGATGATATGGGTCCACTTTACTTAAAGTTCCATCAAGGGAAACAGGAGCTAAATCGGTTAGGGTAAAGTTACTTAAGATCAAGTCAAGAATCCTGTTTTTGCAGTTCTCAACATAATTAAATTGTTCTAAATGGTTGAGTGCAAAACAGTCAAGGAGAGTACTCGCAAACATTCCGGAAGAGCTCGAAGACGAAGAGGCTTTCATACACGTGGCATTAGGAGAATTCGACCATAAAATACTGCCTAAGTTGAAATCGCCCGCCAGAACAACCTTCAAATCTTTAGCAAGAACCTTGTTCACGTTATGGACAAAACAGTCCAGTATGCGCCTATGAAGGGGGGGTGGTAGATAAGCGCAACAAAGAAGAATCTTCTGACAAGGTTGACCTTTGATTCCAACCTGTAACTCGACAAAAACGTCCTCCGATTCGCTCTCATAACATAACATTCTCCGAGAACTAAATCGCTTGGACACGGCAATAAGTACGCCTCCGCCCATTTTCCCAGGGTGGAATCCAGTAGTCTCACGGTCACGCCGATATACCATATACCTGTCGTCAAAAAGTTCGCCGTCGAAAATGTCGTGGCTCAGCCATGTCTCACATAGAAATATGATGTCATAGTTATTTAATAGTACTTGACTAAAAAATTCCGTAGATTTGGTGCGTAAACCACGTACATTCTGATAATAAACAGATATCTTTTTAAAATACGCGAAAGAAAACAATACAATACAAAAAAAAGTCTTAGGAATTAGACGAGACTACTTTAGTTTCGACAAGGTACCAGCATCTCGAACGAACACATATTCGGAAGAAGGTGTCTTTCGCATGAATATGCGACCTCCACGGATCCACACAAATTGGTAGCCGAGCTCCTTGGCTCGCAGACGGGCCGCAGCATGGAGCTTCTTATTTTCAGGAGAAAGATTCTCGGAAATATATATTGGACTGATTTTATTGCCCCCTATACCAGCATCCGCGGAGTTCAGTTTCTTGTTAGGGTCTTTTTTATTGTATTGTTTAGACGCTGCAAGGTATAAGTCACGCAGTCGGGGCGAGGAGAACTTGGCTACAATAGCACGAGGACGCGGACTATGAGGGTCCATCTTAGCCACTCTTGAACAGCTAAGTACATCCGCTTCCGCCACCTTACATCCGACGACATTGCCTATCTGGGTAACGATTTTAACTACATTTTCCGACTTGAACTCAGGAACACACTATAGCTCAATGTTGGCAGCGCGGGAGTGCTGTTCGATCACGTTCAAACGAAAGTTCAGAGATGCAACCGTGGTACGCAGTGACTCGTTTTCCTTCCTCATGGTGTTCAATTCTGATCTACAAGTTTGGTATTTTGTCTTGAAATCTTCAAATTGGCCATTAATGAATGCCAGCGACTCGCGCAAACTGGACAGTTCTTCCTGCATCACCTCGCGAAACTCAGCCCGTAACAGTTGTTTGACCTCGCTGATGCTCTGGCAGCTGCAGCCGATAGGAGAACCAGGAACTACACTAGGCTTTTGTCTCCTAACCGTATTCACATGAGATACTGAAGACCGCGCCGGAGTGTGTGAGTTGTCACCCCTTGGACGCTTACCCGCACAAGAAGGGCATTCCCAGCTGCTACGAGAACTCGGGTCTAGCGCGTCAAGTGAATCCGCGGATTTAAAGATGCACAAGCCATGAAAGTCCTCTGTACATTTAGAACACGTAATATGCTGCCCATTCTTATGATCTTCATCGGTGATCGCCGTTAAACACGCTGAACAATGCATTCTCGACGAGATCAAACGTGTATGCTGCGATGTAAGCGTTGAAGAGAATTCGACCTGCGGCAGTTTGAGCGCCCGTTCACGCGCGATTTTATGACGGTCCTGGCTGAACAGTCAAGAATTGTTGTCACTACACGCTTCAATAATACATCTATACAGAACGTCCTTAATTTTCATTTAATAAACACTGTGAATTTTTGTGGAAAACTGATTTTGGATCAATGAATTCAAGCAGCTCAATGAATCCGTAAAGATAACAGCATTACGCATGTTATGAGATTCAATATACGCCACCTCTAATACGGCTATGGATTCTCCAGTAAATACTGAAGAATCAGGAGCGGTTTGAAATTGTAAAAATAAATGTGGGTTTTGATAATATACTGCTATTCCTGTACAAGAAGAGGGCGAAAACTTAGAAGCATCTGTGTAGAACTTGTGATAACCATCCCACCGTTCAGCTACTACAGCGTTAAACACAGAGTTAGCTGCAACGGTAGTTTTAGTAATCCCAAGGTCAAGGACTAAATCTGGCTTGAAATAGGCAACTTTGAAGTTTTAAGACCTCCACCTACAGAATCATGAACGGAAGAAAAACTATTTACCATCAATGGAACGAACGAGCATCTTTGCTCCTCCAATAGCTACCTCGTCTTGGAGATTGAGTTAAGTGTTTTAGATAAGACAATCTGGAGTTTAACGGATGAGAAGAAATAGAAACTACCAACTAGCCTATCGCTCAAATAGTGTCTCCTTAAGTCTAATGGAGGCTCACTACACGACACCTGTAAAGCAAGCGATGATTTCATACATCCTAGAATACTGCGGAGACACTTCAATTGTAATCTATCTAGCTTCTTCAAGAATATCTTATAATTGAGTGAAACTATGGGCACCCCACCATACACCGGACAAAGCTTTTAGGACTGGTATTGTACGTTCACATCGTTTCAGTGTATACTCCAAATCATGGACACCACTCAATCTCGAATCTAAATATACACCCAAAAACTTAAATTATCAACGATAGTAAGGGCTTCCATTAACTGTCAAGTTAAAGATCTCGTATTGTCGTCTATATTAGAACCAAAAACATAAAGAGCCAGATTATCAGTGTATTGAAGTAAATTACAGTCCAAATTCTAGTTGGAAGAAATATCGGATTATAATTCTTACTAATATTATAAATGGGAAATTGAGATTTTTGTTTGTTTGTTCCGCTTTCACGCCGTAGCTACTGAACCGATTGCTTTGAAATTAGTACAGACGTATAGTTAGAAGTCCAGTTTAAATAGTAGGGTACTTTTTATCCCGGAAAAATCATTTGTATCTTCAGAAAATCCAACCCAAGATACTGGCTGGATTTCCTCTCTCTTTGGAACATAATCTCCCCCTTATGTCAGTTTAACAAAAAACCTTTCTGCCACCTCTTTTGACATATACAGCAGAGATCTTCTCTACTGCGTACGGAGTAGCTATTCCTATAACTATTAATAGCCTTCCAAACCAGCGATAGTGGTGCAGAAGGAGCCAAGAAGGAACAAAAAAGTTTCCAACCTGCTTTCTTTTTTTCCGTAACAGAATTTTGTCCGTGCTGCAGTACGCCACTAAGAAATTAAATTGTCAGGAGACATATGGTTGTATTTTAATTCAGCATTCCTTCTAGCACGGATTGCCTGCGTACACTCCTCATCCCACCAAGGAGGTGAGGGGACAAAATTACTGAAAGAATTGTAATATACAAGAATTCGAACATCATCAGTAAATCCAGAAAAATCTAAGGGTGTCAAAGAGTTTACTTTAAATCTAAATTATTTGAAAATGTATTCCAATCTGAGTTATGTTTCAACATAGGCACTAAAACTCGATTTGAAACAATATGACGGATTTTTTTTAGTAAGATAGGATAGTGATCGCTGCCATGAAGGGAATCCAGTACATCCCACTGCAAGGCTGATACCAGGCCCATAGAGCAAACAGTCAAATTCATACAACTTTTACGCCGTCCTGGCAACAGAAGTCTGGTTGGGTTGCCATTATTTAAAACACAAAGATTGAAGTGACTGCCCGAGCAGAGCACACAATTTGCCTCAGTTTCAGGAATAGTACAGCTCACCCCTAAATGATCGTTCCCGCAGCGGTAACAACGAGGAGTAGACCTACACTGGTCCTTGACATATCCAAATCGACAGCTTAAAAACATTGAACGATCTTAAAAATATATTGTTGCACCGGTAAAGATGCATAGCCACAGTAAATTTTTATAGGTAAAGTTTGACCACAATAGTACCTGTATATAGGCACCCTAACAGCCCCACCATTTACCAAAATTTTCCTAGACATTCTCCAAAACTTTCAATATTTCGCGACAATTATTAGGAACCTCGGACCTAGCAACAATTTCCTCTTCAATGAGATCTTCAGGTACATCCCTGACAATTCCCATACGAGTAATGTGGAAAGTTGGTATGCTGCACTCATAAATAGGAGCCAATCCACTTTTTAACAAAAAGGAATTAGCACCTTTGACGGATTTAAATTCGATAGACACCTTATTGCGACCGACACGCTTCAATCCCCCCATTTTGGCGTCCGGGGTCTTTTGCTTTGCCAGAAATATATCCAACTTGACGGGATGTATTGATACATTGGAATTACATAATATTTCTGTCTGATACTAAGAGGGTCTTTTTTCAGGTGTTTTAGGCAATTGTTTTTCCACCTGATTGCGAAGCGTCCTTTTTCTAGATGAAGAATCTGTAGCTACCGTACTAATTGAGACAGAAGGCTCATCGGGACAGTCACTAAAAGGTCCTGTGAATCCATTACAAGATCTGGAGGGTCCGGAGGTTTCTCCTTTTCCATATTTATCTACGCTCAGAAAACGTACGTTATAATATACACTAAATATACTTATCCCTATATTAGCACTACACTACAATGACTAATAATTCACAAAAGAAAAAATTATAACTCAAAAATATGCCGAAAATTTTGAAAAAATCTAGACACATGCGACGACTTTCAACGCTGCGACAGAACTCCATTGATTGAAGTCCTATTGAAAGACTTACTGATTGACGTCGGACGTCATACCTAAAAGCCAAATTAAGAAAAAATAGCAAGGACCTTTTTTGTTACAGCCGCGTGTCGCGTCTAGGATGCTGTTTTACATTTTATTAATTTTCTCAAGTAATATGTGACTGAAAATTATAATAGATATATATTTCTGATGTGGATTGAAAATTAAAGAAACGGTTATTTTTAGACGGCGTCTTAGGATTTTTGAAATATCGTCTATTACGTAAATGTGTGAAATGTAATTATTACACAAAAAGTATTTCATATATTATTATTATTATTATTCAGCGACCAATGAAAAAAGTCGGCCTTACTTTATTTTATATTTAGTTTGTCCACTTTTAGAAACACCATAGAAATCATATCCTTGCAAAAAATCGATTAATTTATGTGTCCCGTATCCTTCTTCGTCTAGTTCAGTTTTCCGACAAAGGTGGTAAACTGAACTAGAAAAAGAAGTATAAACTAAAGGTTCTGATAGACATGCTACTTAGTGGCATGCTTTTGGGGCTATAACAGTAAGTAACCACCAAGCCGTCAAATATCTCGAAGCTTCGACTGTTAAGAAGAACAGTAATATTACGGGAATCGCTGCAAAAGCCTGCTAATAACTAGCATGTGTATCAGTACATCAAGTAAACAGTACTCTAAAACAAGAAATATTAACTAAAACAAGTTTCAAAAATAAACGTACCAATGCTATGTGATTGTTCTTTGTGGGTACACGTACAGACAAATATCCGGGAATACGTTTCATAACTCATACAATTGCGAACGTTGCCTCAAGAAAACATGTCCAGCTACTTGTCGAGTAAGAGGAATGTTTTTCGAGTCGAGTCGAGTCGTTTTACCTAATTTTAGGAAATAGGCAGGGTGCCGCATCTCGTCAGCCAAAGCATTGTCACTGAGAGAGTATTTTCTTTAAAGTACCAAAACGGCAGGAGATATTTATAAAACAATCGTTTATGAATTCTTTTGTGTATGCCTTTTGTGCGGGAGTCGACGGAGCAGGACAACGGATTGTAAAGCAAGCTTATTTCGCATGACCAACCCACAGAGTATTTATGCCACAATGAGAGTGGGGTATTAGGAATTTACACCCGATGCTCTCTCCGCGGCTCACGATAATACCATGAATATTCAGGGCAGTGGGCCCGCCGCAGCCGGGCCGCTCCTCCGGGACGGCCCTTCCGACCGCCGTCCGCCCAACGCGCCCTGAGCCCTTCAACAATAGGATCTTATCGCCAAATTCAAGCCCTAATAAGATTTCCCTTATTAATAATGTGAAACCGTTCTATTATTCGAATTCAGCCATCAAACTACAACCAAAACATCCCTCAGTGTAATCATCGCAATCCCAAACAATCACAATGGAACATTTTTACATAAAGGCTTAAGACCTTTACGGAAGATTAATTAATTCGCCGACCTTCTTGAAAATAACGCTCTTTTTATAAGCACTTCCGTTATTTTCCACCTCAGTGACAGGCCGGCGGTGATTGCCGACTAAAAAATTTATATTAAATTATGGCTTCCACGTAAAAATATTGTGACGGACATCGTAGCGGCGTATTTAAAAGCGGAGCTTTTAGGATTTAGGAATATTTATTGTGGTGTGAAATTGCATACCCAGTTTAGGAATATAAGTATCATAGTGACAGTCTAGAGGACCTGGCACTCTGTATGACCCGAATTACGTACCGTCACATGTATAACATCAGATCCAAGTGAACAGTGTATTGCTTAGCTTTCTGCGGTGTATGAATTGCACAATGTTTCGATGCACTTAGTTGCCATGCAACAATTTTATCTGGTTATTTATAGAACGCTGGACATCCGTGTGTGTGACTGCAATGATGTGAGTCCAGTTTATCTATAGCGTGTGAACTGTGGCAGCGGCAACATGCTTGTGTTTAAGCGCATCGAGGTAGGTACATCTCGACATGGCCCCTAAAAGCGGATCGCCGTAAACCAGAATTAGCAACCATTGTCCGGCACTCCCCTTTTATGAGGCAATGATATTGCTTTCAAACACTAAAAATTCCATGCGATATTCAAAATAGAAACACGGTGAGTGGTCGTGAAGTGGAATATTCAATTCCAGTATAATAGACGTTGTCTTTAGTACGGAAATAAACGCCAAAGATTTACTTACATTACAGAAAAAATGTGTTAGGATAATAGTAAACATACATGTTCCTGATATGTAGTTACAGAACGCATTTCGAAATTTTGATTCTACCTGGTTTATACATACTAGAATTTTCCCAATTTGTGAACAAAAATCAAAACTTGTTCAGCTACGAAACAAATCGTAGAGCCGATAAATTGAAAAAACCAGCAAAATATATAGAACTATACAAAAAATGTCAATTTTCTACCGCTCCTTACAAATATACTAGCTTTTGCCCGCGACTTCGTCCGCGTGGCGAGCCTTTTATAAAGAGAGATCTTTGTCTATGTGGTAGTAAAGTTTAAAAAATGCTTAATATTTTTAATTATACATTTTTAATTTTAATTTATTTTGACGACCTTCTGTTGTCCAGTTGGTCGGATACTTGACTTGCAATCGTAGGTCGCGGGTTCGAGTCCGACTACTGGACGTGTACCAACTGGGATTATTTAAGTTTGACCACATGAAATCTAAAAACTGACCAAGTGCGAGTCGGACTCGCGCACGATGGTTTCCAAGGTCAAAATTATTAAAAAAACACTTTTGGTTTATTAGTACCCCATATTTTTTTATTGTATTCTTGTTAGTATTTGTTGTTATAACGACAAAATATATACATCTTCTGTGAATAACTACAAACATTTATCAAGTGTCTGAAAATGTCTCACTTTCACAGTTCATAAGATACAGCCTAATATGTTAAAACGTGCATAAAATCACAATTTTTGAATGGGACCCCCCTTATCTATCATAATTTTATTAATTTATCTGATGTGTTATTTTTTTATTTTTATCATTCGTCAAGTATTGAATTAAGCGGAGAGCTTTACGTGGTTTAGCAACTGAGAAGACCCAAAAGGTTGTATGAATAAGCTATTATTTCATACAACCTTTTGGGTCTTCTCGGAATTTTAAGATTATGCAATCACCGATTAAAGCGGAACAAATCATTTCAGAAAAAAAAATTGAGTCGTAGTAAAGAATCCGATAAAAAATAGAACATACACTTATACCTATTTAAGTATTGATGATTTAAGATTATGAAAGTAGTTAACTTTTCCTTTAAGTGCTTACGTAATTTAAAATACGCTTACATCAGTGACCAAAGTTTATATACATATATATATAAAAGACATAAAGAAAAATTATTAAACAGTAGCATAGATTTAAGCCAAATAAGTATGACTGACCCTCGCACATGAAGGAAGTGTGATGCTCGACGTTAATGGTGTTACTTTTACTTAGACACATCTATAAACTGAGCTCCAATTACAGAGAGTCCGTTGTTCGTGTCAGTCCAAAGCAAATATCGGGGTGTATAACTCACGCTGTCCAAGAATACATCCAGGGAATTCTCCTTTTTCCTAACAAGACGGGAGCGACCTCGGCTCGCCCACTGAATGCTAAATGTCTAACGCTATGCAATTACGGTTTAGGTATTTGGAGGGATTTTTTTACACGTTGCAATAGGTTTCCAATTTCCACTGTCTAAAAAGAAACTTCTGTGAAAAAGTTGTGTACTGTGTGTAATTTTACTAGAAAATTACTTATTGGTGAGTGTATTCGCTCAGAATTGTGTGAAGTGGAGAAATAGGAACACGAAAGTGCAGCCAGGATTGACGCTAGAGAAGTTGGTAAATAAGACCAAAGCGTCGTAGTTTCAGTACGATATTGACGGATTCACGGAACTAATAAATGTGCGATTCTCTCTCCCTATGTTTCTCTGCTATTGGACCGCCACTAAGCCACATATGTACGTAAATTGTGTAATAATAATAAGCACAAAACACGATGGCCTTGCATAGCCGAGGTTCGAAATCACCGCTCCCAGCGAACAAACTTTCGGACAGCGCGCCGCGTTTGGTTGCACCCAGTCACAGTCGCATCTGTTATGCACAGTTCGGAATGTGAACTCCAAACTCACATTATCAGATGCACTGGCTGTGCACAGGACAACCGACCTGGATACCAATACAGACCTATGTAAGCAGAACTATTGTTTAACTATCTGTAAGTACGCACCGGGGCCAATGTCGTGAGAAGCGATTATCTTTCTGATCCGCTCGTTGGGATTGTAGTTGTCGTTAGTAGTTGCAACTACTTAGATTAATGTGTTGATTGTTTATAGATGTTGGACTTTAAGGTCTAAATATATTCCGAAGCTCAACTCGTCAGTCCTGTGTCAAATATGGTATGACCAGTTCCTGAAGACACTGCGTGTTAATAAGGGGGATATTATTAAAGTTTACATGCATAGGTTACAAGGAAGCATAATCAAAAGGGACAGCAAGTAAAAGCTTAAAAGCAATCAAAAGCGCTGTACGAAAAAAAAGCAAAAAAAAAAACAGTGCCCATAAGAATCAGTTGACTTATTTAATTGTAGGTTTCATTACAATTACAAGAACAACATAATTCCAATATTTTATTGTACTTTATACGTACTACGATAAGAAGTGTAAATCGATGTAAAATAACAGTTGAATACAAGTTAAGAGTCACCTGAGCTAGAATATGTGAATGAAGATTAATCAAATTGGATGGAAATTGGATTAAAAAAAGGGAGATAACACCTTTACAATATCAGCCGATTGAATGGTCGTGTGTCAAAATGAAAAACACAAATTGGAGTGCACCGGTCGGCCGCTGGTAGTGGGATAAATGTGGCGAAAGGCGTCAAAGGCATAGCGTGGCCTTTGGTTTGAGCCGTGACGTAGACTGCAGTTTAACGACGCGAAAATATTCCGTGTGCCGCTGCTCCCACGGATGACACACAAATCTCCAAAAAAAATGTTTGTTATTTTTTAATCCTTCTACTTGTTATTGTGGTATTTGGAATATTGTGGGATATAAAGGTATTGGCTATGTGCGCGTTTACAACGTTTGCGGAAGCTGTCAAATAATAATAATGTAAACATTGTAAGTTTTCTTTGCAAATATATATAGCGCGCCTGTGGTCCAGTTGGTCGGATCCTTGACTTGTAACCGGGAGGTCCCGGGTTCGAGTTCGGCTACTGGACGTGTACCAATGGGACTCTTTTTCAGAGCCTATGTACGCAACGCAGCGCTCGTACGGTGAAGGACAACATCGTGATGAAACCCCGCACACCACAAGGTGTGTGAACCCTATAACGGCGATGGGCTCACCCCCTGTCACGTTGGGTTAAATACGCTTGGTGAATCGTGGGTATTTGCTTTAGCAAGTGCCTCCGCCTACCCCTCTTTGGGATTAAAGGCGTGAAGTGTATTTTTTTTAAATTATTAAAACCAAAGATTAAAATAGTATTGTTGACATTATTTAAGTGCTATTTATTCAATAGTATTAATATAAAATTAATATAATAATAAAACACTTACTTCTTGCTTTTCACAGCAGCATTCCATTTTTTTCGTTGTTCTATTTTGTAGGAAGCTCTTGGGAAAATATAAAATGTACATTTGTTATTGAGGCCGTTATTTTTACAGTTAACAACGCATTTCCTCGCTTTGATTTTGTTCTGCAATCAACGATTTGACAGCTGATCATCCGCATTTGTTTCCAATTTCTGCCGTGTTGTGCGCTGTGGTCGTTATTTGTCTGCCACTACTAGCTTTGCACATAGCCAATATATTAAGCATGTTGTTTATTTAAAAAAAAATAGACTTTTTGAGAAAAAAGGAAATTTTATTTTTACTTTTTTAAAATAGGTTTTCTATCGATGTAAAGAAATGAATTAACGAAACAGTAATAATTAATAAGATCTAACATATTTAAATAATATATACGTGCAGTGAACGAAAGGCCATTGAGGCCAATGAAGCTGGAATTATACCAAAAATATTAGTAAGGTACTTAGGTATAGAGGATGGCTTACAAAGCATGTTTAAACTAATATTGAAACAAAAATATGAATGAAAAAGAAAGATAGCCACAAGAAAACAAACGCAATAACATTGTATAACGCTCTTATTACAGAGACATTTTTCTGTAGATACAACATGTATGGTTTACGTGTTGTAACACCTATTTAACTAATCATGTATTGTTAAATAAAGGATAAAATCTGTCTAAAAAAATCGATGTAACTTTCTAGATAATATGAGTTCACTTCACAAAATCACCTCAGAAAAAGCTACTAAAGAATTTAAAGTCCAGTTTATGTTGTTTAAGCTGAAGATTTGGATTCTTTCCCCTTTTGCCGTGAATTATTAGAGGGTGGAAGTCTCGGAGGACTGTGACAGACAGCCGGTGGTTTATGGCGGCAGGCCGACCGGCGCCTGCTTGTACTTTTACTATTTTAAAATAAAACATAAACCTTTTTCACGGACCCACGACTTCTTCTTTTTAACGACTCAAGTTGTACTCTTTTGAGAATGAGGTATAAAGTCTATGATACTGTGACCACCGCTGGTACATCGATGCACTCGTTTTATACGCTTCTAGTTACTCAGCTTTCATTCTTAACCATCGCGTGTACCAATAGGTATCTTTTTTTAAAACATGATGATGAAATGAACATGCTTTAAACTGTGTAAACACCACAGCAGCCTATTACGAAGTGCACATTGTTGTCAATGGGCATTAATATAGCAAGTGTCTCTGCCAACCCCGCAGGTATAAGCAGCGCCTCTAGTGAGAAAGATCAAAAGTGTCTAGGGATCAAGAACATTTTTAGCTCTAAAAAATCTAATTTATTTAAATCAAATCATCTTCTCCTACCTAATTGGGGAATTCCCCATCCCTGTATCAATGACTTATCACCACATTTTGAATTAATTAATTCAGTTTTGGTAAAATATTATTGATTTCAATCTTCTAAAATGTACATGATCCCTAGACACTTTTGATGTGTGTAGACCATTTCACACAGGAATCTACATATTTGTTAAAGCTGAAACGTTTTCATTATTGTTAGAATAACTCTTAACAAATCAATTAACGTGCTGTCATTTATACAAATATTATTACAGGTCTGCTAAAACTGGTTTTTCCGTATTTGACATCCAACTGAAAAGTTAACTTGAGCTTAATTTATTTCCGGAATAGTTAATCCGCAATTATTAATCCGCAATCGTAATGTATAACGAGTTATTTTACACTAATGATCAAATGCATTAATATTCTAAAAACAAGAAAATGTTACTACAAAGGATAATTTGCTAGCAGTTCGCGTATATCATCGTTCTTAAACCATTACCTTGTTATTTTAAACTATTTACGGCGGCGGCGGCGGCGGCGGCGGCGGCGACAGCTGTTGTAACATCCTTTTGATTATCACGGTGCCTTCTTCCCGCGGTTAATTGCTCCCATAAAGCATTTCCAATAGAACAAACGAGTGGGGGGACGATTACAGGTTCTCCTGTTCTCAGGCCTTTTTGTGATGGTTTTTAAAAACGAATTTGTAATTTGACTTGATTATTAATGCAACGACATGACAGTTTCGCCACCTGCGATCATTTTTCCCAGGATCAGTACATTTTCGGGATGCGTATTGTTTTTTTATATACAACTTGTCAGAAAATAATTAATTTGTGAAAGAAATTGCATTATAAACCTTTGGAGACATAATAGGTATTATGGTTGTGACTTTATGTGTGTACTAGCTTTCCGCCCGTGGCTTCGCCTGCGTGGACTTCGGGTATATTGCCGTATAAAGGAATATTTTTGTTTTCCCTCAGGAATATCAATATTTTTCGGAATAAAAAGTACCCTATTATTTAAACCGGACTTCTAACTATACGTCTGCAAAATTTCAACGCAATAGGTTCAGAAGTTACGGCGTGAATGCGGAACAAACAAACAACCTCTTTTTCCCATTTATAATATTAGTAAGGTGTATTAAATAATTTCAATTTAAGAAATTATTTCAGCACTTGTTCCTATACATGTTGAATTATTGCGGAATACGTCTGTTATTGTAAGTTTAAGCTTATCTCATTTTTATATTATTAAAATTCTTCGTAGAATTTTTACACGAGTGTAGACTACGGCGCGACTACGTCGTAGCAGCGTAGTCCCATCTACACAGACGTAGCGTCTGTGTAGCACGCCCACCACCCGGCACTTCCTGTCACATGCGTTTCCTTGAAAGCAACGCAGCCTCGGGACTTATGTTTAAATAAAAGTTTTGAGCATATTTCTAAATCTTTTTTTAAGCATAAAAATACCAACGTTTTGTAAAAAGTTGGGTAGAACAAAATGTCTGTTTAAAAAATTTAACATTTTTTAAACAAACTTTTTCTGAAAACAACATATTGCACTGAAGTAAAATAGCAAAGCGTCCCGAACCTCTCTACATTAACCGCAAAGACCAAATCCGGCGCCCAGTACGGTTACATTAAAGCTGTTTTAAAAACGACACTATTTCTTACAGCCATCTCTAACAAATCCAATTTAATTAAGGCGAAGATCCGGTTAGATCCGGTTTAAGCAGGTTTTTACTGCCGGCCGCTGGGCACGAGGGGGGAGAAGGAAAGACGCCGCACGCGGGAACGCGATCTCTATGCAAAGTGCCGCCCTCTAGTGCCGGGGATTGACGTCAATTACCCAAGGTTTACCGATGAGGACAAATGGATTCTGAATCGTTTTCTTGGGGTGGGATAGAATCGGAGGATCGCAGTCAGTCGATGTTACAAAATAGTGGGGATGTTTTTATTCGAGTAATGTTTTTTGTTCTACAATGATCTACAAGTTTATGCCTTCACATAACGATTTTAAAGTTGGCTTGAGGATACTTTAGACGATGAAGGATTTATAACAATATTTTACCGTTGAATATTTTTCTAAATCCTTTCTTACATTAGGTACTTACAGGGGTCAAAGCTGTACAACTGAAACCTTCGATCCAATATCCCGATTTTGTGTATGTGTATATATATATATATACATTATATATAGTACATAGTAGGTGTCCAATTTTATTATGAACAAAAAAGTTTGTGATAATGACTACGCAATACGTAAGTACTAAGCTTTATGACTCATAAATATGAAATTATAACAGACGGTAGTTTATGCAATTTCTTCTCTCAGAAATACATTTTATATGAACTGTAGAAAATAATTTTGATGTTCCCATATTAAACTACGTAAATGAAATTACACAGCGTCTAGTCATACTGATGTAGGTGAATGCTAAATAATAACCAATCGCTCGTTACTGAGGTGTGCTCCTCTTTCGTCATCAATATAGGGCATTTATCAGGCACAAAAAAATATATTTGGGTTGTTTAATTAAATTATTTCGCGAACTGAACGCGAAGGAAATAACGTTAAATTAAAATGTCATGATATTAAAAATTAAATTAAGAAGTCGGTGTATGCAACGTTTTACATAACTGTTGTTGATTGCAAAACCATTCCGAGATTTTTACTTCTTAAATATTATTTTCACAATAATAAATAATAAAAAACAAACAGCCTTAGCAATAATAAAGTTACGAGCTGTGTATTCAGCACATGGACTTACTATACAAACAGGACTGAGTACTGTAAAAAAAACATTTTGAGAAGGAATTGTATTCCGTAGCAACTAAGGCTTACTTTTCATTGACAAAAAACAAGGTCGAAACGAGCCACGTGAAATAGCTACAACAGAGGTAGTGTATCTCATCGCTGCTTAACATCAGGCAGGATGGTGGTCAAACGCTTGTTCATAGTGATAAAAAAAATCTCGTTCTTTCATCTTTCCAGTGGAAAAATAATATAATGACTCAAATATTATTTCATGAATTTCATCTTAATTTTCAGGAATTGAATTAATCTTTAAATTGCTGCTTGAACTTATTAAATATTTTTTTCAAAAAGAAACCATACGCTTTTTGCGGCGGAATAACATTTATGATATATTTTTTTAACCAGTAACTTTAAAAAATACACATGGCGGCTTGTTATGTTCGTGAAACCCAAATGTGTGATGATTTGTGTTCTTTTTTGTGATCGATCTGTTCTGGATTATAAGAAAAATGGTGAAAAACTGTTGTGTTAATGCTTGCTTCGCTAACTATCTAGGAGCTAGTGTCTCGACCGGCGGCTCGGCCAAGACTGACCGCTCCTGAGATTACGCAAACAAAGACAATGTGCATATGCATGCACTCACATAAGTATGGCTCACCCGCATTCGTGAAATAAAATATCTGTAACTTATAATAAGCAATCAATAAAGTTTGACAAATCGTTGCAACTATGACCAATCATGCTGTCAATCAAATGTCCATGTCTTGAAAATCACTTACGTCAGTAAAATTTTACACGGGCATTTTGACACAGAGTAAAATTTCCTACTCATTCTTACCATCAATGACGCCATAAAAGTTGATGAAACTTTAAAACATGATAACAAATAAATTAATTAATGAATATGAATAATATTCAAATTAGTTTCTCAAAACTGTATTATCTATCGGAAAAATCAATAAAATTAATACGAAAACAAAACTTTGCGTATCGAATTACTTTTTATAATTATTTTACATTCACTTCCATACAGTGCTTGCAGCTTATTTCACTTGTCATGTACTCAAAGTTGCATGCAGTAGGTGTTTAGTTCAACTCTATTGAGCATACAAGTCGCGCGATCCAACCACTAATAGTCGAGAGCCATAAAGTTCATAAAATTAAGTCAAGAAACAACTCTGACTGGTAAAAGGCGATCGGCGTTGGGCGGCCATTAGGCATACCTTTTTACCAGGTCGAAACATCGGAATAACACCCTAATAGTAGGTGTAGCATTTGCCCACTTGCCTCCGGTAATGATCCGAAAACCCATGCATAATTTACTCGGCAAGAGCCTGCTTTGTAATGTAATTAGTTGGTAATCTCGCCGGAAAACGACCAACAACATTATTTTCCACTGCCTTAAATATTAAAACAATTTATATTCGACGCAACCTTCCGGTGTTGAACGCATTTGTGTACAGGCTTGTTATTTTTTGTGCTGGGTTTCTTTCATACGGATTTTGTTGTTGTGAGAGTATAAAACTATAAAATTCAGAGTTAGAAAACGATTTACAAAGTGTTTTTATATAATTTAAGTGTGTGCCAAAGTACATACAAGTAGATCATAGTTCTAATCTTTAAGGAATTACGTGGGCCATACTGAAAGTTTCTGAATTCTAATAAATGAGACTACATATTCAACTGGAAACATATTTATTATTTTTCGAAGCATATTCCCCCACAATCAATGGATTTTTGAATTCTTTGAAACCATTGTGTAAAACAGTGGGACCAGTCTTCTTTGGAGATCTTTTCAATGGCCTCGTGGAACGCACTCACCGCCGCTTCAGGACTTGTTTATCTTTAGTTTTAGGAAACAAGAAAAAGTCGCATGGTGCAAGGTCTGGACTGTAAGGCGGATGTGTTATAAGTTGTACTTTTTCACTCTTTAAATACGCACTCGTCAGCTGGACGGAGAGCGCTGACGCGCTGTCGTGGTGAAGGACTACATCGCTCCGAGGACGCTTTTCACGAACTTTTCCTAGAACTATGGGCAAACAATTGTTTGTATACCAATCCGCGGTTACTGTCCTCTGATCTTCAAGTGCTACCGTTGCATAATGGCCTGTTTATCCAAAAAACGAGGCAACCATTTTCTTACCCGTGCTTCGACTTTTCTTGACTTTTGTGGGTAAATCATCCAAAGGGAAGACCCATTCTGCCGATTGGCTTTTCCTTTCAGGTTAATTACTTCACAGTGTCTATATTAGTGTCAGTAACCGCTGTTCTTGGCCGACCTTCACGAATGTCATCCTGGAGGTGTCTCCGTCCACGTCTGAACTCAGCAAACCACGCATACAGCTACGAGACGGGTCTGCATCACCAAACGTTAGTTGAAGTTTCTGGCAACTCTCTTGTTGATTTAACCCACAGCGAAAATCATAAAAAATCATAGACCGAAAATTTTCACGCGTTAATGTCCGCAACCTAATTTCAAAACAACACATAAATCAAAAAACAAATGATACTCATGGAATTCGAAACTTTTCATAATCCGTAAGAGTTCTTTTTCAAAATCAGTATTTAAAAAAAAATTTTTTTTCGTATCTGGCCTATTCCAGAACTTTCAGTATGCCAGAACAATCGTATGGTAGGTGATAATGATTCCAAAAAAAATATACCTCGGCGATGTTACCCGAACTTTATCCCTTTACTTTTTAAAGTATTTGTTTGTATCACCACTTGCTGTGCCCCACAAGGGTCATGATGTTGTACCTCCTATAGTCTGTACTAATGTTCCACCTTAACATTGTGAAATGCAATAAAGAATTGAGTATTATTTAAATTCGGGTTAAAATGCAGCATATACAAAATACATAACTGTGTGTTATTCCGCTGTTAGCTATATTGTATAGTTTTATTGAAAACTTTACAGTAGTTTATGTGTTAAAGACTAACTTTTATTTTTAATTTAATTCATAATATAAGTACGATCTTTTCAGCTCTGTATGTCGAAATGATAGGAGTTCAGTCAGCTTTTCATATTTAAAGTATTATATTTCTTTTATAGTCAGTTATATTTGTTAAAGTAGAGATGAAAGGATGAGAACATTATGTTAAGTCAAGGAAAGCAATGAAATAAACATTAAACTTTGCAATTATAATTTAATCGCGGCGTATACTTATTCCCAGTGTTTTATTGCAGGCGTTCACGGAAATTTGAGTACGTACAGTTTTGTTTTATGGGACATTTAAAAGAGATATAGCTTATGGATTGAACAAGATAACTCAGCTATTATTTGCAGCTGTTAAGTAAATTAGATTGTTTCGCAAGACGTATTAATTGTTACTAAACTATAAAACATCGGCCGTATAAAGTTATTGTACAAAAGTTCCGTATTTTATTTATTTATTATTTTACAATGATTTTATCAGTCTGCCAACTATTTCTTTAACGGCCTTTGGTTGGCGTTAACGATAATATAAGTTGAGTTTCTATGAAGGCCTTTTCACGGTCAATGCCCCATTCAGAGCCACACATGCCATATTAATATGAAATACGACTCCGCGTAAAAGATTAAAGGCAACAGGATTTATTTTTGTTGCAAAAGGTCTCAAACACAAACACTTACTACTTAGTAGGTAGAACCTCATATTGATACAAACTTTCCGTCTTAAAGACATAAATAATTCAGTACTGTTCTCTATGTGGCTACATATGTGCGAATATAATCAAATCCAAGCACGAGTTTACCTTTGTTATTTTACATTTATAATGTCTTTATAAAAAAAAAGATTTATAGACATAAAGTTGGAAACACAAAATGTGTACAGTTAACAAATAACTCCGCATTCAGTTACTCACGTGTTCAAACTCGAAATTACTATGTGAGTGTGCAGGCCTGCGTTCACTGTGTCAATTCATTCTACTATTGTTACTACTATAAAAATAAAACTGATGTTTGTTACTCTTGCACTGGCATATTTAAGGATTTTTATGAAAATTCTTTAAATAATATAGCTTGATGTAGAAGACTGTATATGCTAAACTAAATATCTGTAAAGCTCAACGTCATGTGGTTGCCCCTAGAAAGGTTCAGAATAATTTACTATTGTGTGTTATAAGCTGAGCTATTTAATGTGGTGACTTGCATGACAAGCGAGTTCATGTGACAATTGAAATTGTAAGGCTGCGTGTGACAGTACGCAGAAAGGTTGTGGAATAAGCGCACCATGTGCACAACCACTAGCCCTTCTGACGCAAGTGTATTCGTTGGTGCAGGTGATCAAGTAAATGTATAGATGTAGCAAAAATGTGTTCCACGGTTATATCGGATATTACGGCGCGAAATATATCAAACATTAGCATTCAGCTTACCATCGTTGATTCGTCATGTGACCACGGCATAAGTCATCATCATCAGCCACATAACGTCCACTGCTGGACAAGGGCCTCCCCCAATGAGATCCGTCATTTGGGGTGAAATGCCAATAATCGCCACGCTTGGCAGGCGGGTTGGCGATCGCAGTGGTGTTGTGGTTTAACTCACAGAGAGCGCTGCTGCTCGTTCTCTGGAGAGCCCCCTCGGTCGCCTCTTACGACCCCCATGACGGGAAAAGTTGGGCTGGGGTGGTGACACATGTATTCTATTCGCCGTCACCACACGGCATAAGTAACTGTGTCGAAATATGTAGCTTTGATTAATTTGAATACCAGGCTTTGAATGTATAATAATCTTTCTTCGTCTTTGAAAAATAAAAATAGTTGCAAAATTTTGTCCGAAACTGACTGCATTCTATGTGTCATCCATTTGTTCAATTGGCGTATTTAGTGTAGTGGCTAAGCCACTCCACTTGCAACAGGACTTTTGGAAATTCATGCTCCGCGCTGATTACGTTACGCACTTGAATCTGAAGGAAGACATCGATGTGATGTGTCCAAAGGTATGTGATACCCATAACGGCGAAATGTCAGCTGATCATGTTATTGTGTGAAGATCAAATTATTTTTTCTCATTGACACCTGATGAAATGGATGTAGAGTTCAGATTAATCTGTCAACTTGTGGTTAAGGTGTACGAGATGCCAAAATACCTTGCCATTTGTATTTCAGGCCTGTACCATGAGCTCATATTGTAATATCGTTCTCGTTGTGTGACAGGAATAGCGCTAGACGAGTGGTATAGCACGTCACACTGCACACAGCGTAAATAATAATACTTTTAGGTGTCATGATGCCAGACCTGCTTTAACATCAAACTACAAGCCTTACACAAAACGATGTCTTTACTAATAGTATAAAAACGAAATATTTGATTGTTTGCATCGAATAGGCTTCGAAACCGACCGAAACGCACCGAAAACAAAATCCTTCACCGTTTGGATATTACACTATCCGGGTGATATAGACTATTTTTATCCCGAAATTTCCACGGGATCGAAAGAAAACCCCGAGTAACACCACGCGGCATAGCTAGTAAGTACTTATGTACGTCACTTACTACTTATGTATGTACTTATCGTCGTATTTTGTAATCTAGGGCCAAACGTCACGGCCTCATTGGGGATTCCTCGCCGGATCGCCAATGTTGTCTTTGCTTAGCGTCGAACGGGAAATCGAATGATTTTCAACGTGCTGTTGTTATAAGCATTTGTCACTCGATATGTCCTACCTGCAAATGTAACTCGCGTGCTAAACACAGTTCCATGTTTTGTTGATAAACTAACTATCTACAATCAATAAGAATTTCGTTAAAGGTAAGGTAGACTCGATCGAAACTTTATCTAAGGAACAACATAAAAATATAGAAAAGCATAATAGCACTGAAAATATAATAAAAGTTTTAACCGGGTATTACGGCGCGAAAATTGACCATAGATAAACATTCAGCTTACCTTCGTTATTTGCTCGACATTTCCACACAGTCATGTCATGGTCACGAACTGACAAATAATAATACCCGGTTCTAGGCCTATGTCCAGCAGTGGACAAGTATGGGCTGATGGTGATGACGATGAATACCCGGTTTAAAGTTTTAAATGTATTGTGTCATATTTACCATATAACACTTTTATTTTTGTGATATTTCTATGACAAGTGGTCTTTCTATTCGTCGGCTTGAATTATACATGTATTTTTTTAGGCAAGTTTTTAAAAAGAACAATAACAAATTATACCGATATCCAATAAGTTGGATTTGTGCCAAGTGCCACTTACAGACTAAGCTTGGGCAGATTTACAACTATTCTGTACAGGACTTTATTGATAGTTATTGAATTTTAACTCCGGAACTCGCGAACGATGTCTTTGTCCGGGTGACCTATGGCCCTAGGATATAAATGATCTGAGATTTTTCACTACAGCAGTAGCTGCACAGGATGATTCGAATTTAAAGGGTGATTAAATATTTCGTTTCATCATGTTGCATATCTCCTGATTGTAAATTATTTGTTATTATAAACACACGGACATTTTGAAGAATAATGTTTTGCAGTGTTGTCAAAGACGACAACTTTGCATTAACATTCATAGTCCAATACATACCTATATACAAGTAATAATTAAATTTATTTAATATGTAGACACGCTACAACGACATTAATAATTATGGCATATAAAAGCTTATAAAAAGGAAAAGATCCCGTAATAAATGTACCAAGCAAAAAGCTTATGATTTTCCGTTAAATTGTGTGAACAGTGACTTACTGAACGACAGGAAGAAATCTTCATTCATTAAGAATCTTTTTCGAACTTAATCAGTGCGAAGGGTATCACAAGCCGTGGTGCCAATAAATAAAAATATCTTTGGATTGACGTGATACAAAAACAAAATTGAAAAGTATGCAAAGTGCATTGAGACAGTCTGTGACTGTACCTACGGCATAACAAAACGAACCGGCATCTAAAAACGAAATTCTGTTTCGGCTGTTCCAGTCATCGCGTCCGCACACTACACCTAACGAGTGTATAGAAAATGCCATACCCTCGTTTACAATCGTTAGAGCTTTTTCCTTACAGAACGGAACCAAAATCGTGTTGTTTCTATCATTTTATATGTGCGTAAAGGGGATAGAAAACGCCAGTTTTGGATCGACTATTTCATGGAATCTCTCGGTATGTCTTATTTATTCGTAGCAGTGACAGTTGACGCGCCGCTAGCTGTCTCGTTAGCAAAAACTGGTTGACGCACCGTGACGTTTTCTGCGTCACCTGCAGGAGTGCCGAGGCTCGAGCCTCGCAACGGAACTAGCCTACAACACTTCCTTGTTGCGATAACATTTTGCGCCAACGTAAAAAATACGACAGAAAGTAAACAACGCGTAAATTACTCTGGGCCTCTGTGGTTATGGCGGAATAACTATTCCGAAGATAGGTATAACAAGTACAACTAAACGTATCAGTTGTATGTCAAGTAATAACCATTTTCAGAAGACATGTGTGTAGTCATCGCGTTGTAAGAACCCCATTTTTAAACAGTGGTGTTATTTATCTACACCACTGATATTATTAAAAAAAAAAAATAATAGAAATAAAAATTATTAATATGGCGTTCAAGAATTACACATTCTATTTTATTCTATGTTCATGTCACTCGCTATTAGTGAATCGTTACATATTTTTATAGTTCTGTTTTGGTCGGTAAGTAAGTAGGTAAAGTATATGTACATATACATATGATTTCTTAGAATTTCACCATTCATACGCAGTTACTTATTTAAATATATTATAAATAATATGTTAACAGTTAATATTTATTCAATAAATATCGATGAAACTCAAAATCGAATGAGCGAAAGACGATTCTTTAGTTCTTTGGAGGTTGCGATGACATTGATAGAGTAATGATATTGCTGAATATATACCCATTATCCAGTGCATCGTAAACTCATCCCTTTCGTCTACTAATTACCCAGATATTTGGCGTAAAGCTTTTGTACTTCTTCTCCCCAAGACCAGCAATCCAACTCTTCTTAAGGATCATCGACCTATACTCACGTTTTTTTCTAAGGTTCTGGAATCTGTTGTTAACTCCCAGCTTACAGAATTTCTTTCGAAGAACTTACTTAATCCATTCCAGTCTGTTTTTCGAAGTGGGCAAAGTCACAGAGGATGTTCGTGCGGCAAAGGAAGCGCAGATGGTCACAGTTTTGGTGCTTATTGACTTCAGAAAAGCATTCAATGCTGTAGATCACGACATCCTCTTGGCTGCTTTCACCCATTTCAAAGTTTCTGATTCGGCCTTAAAGTATTTCTCGCCCTACCTCCGCAGGTCGTGCGCGCTGGTCGGGACTTTTCTGACTGGTGTGAACTCAAAGCTGGTGTGCCGCAAGGTGGGATCCTCTACCCTCTTCTTTTCGCTCTGTTTATCCACATGATCACTCCTAATCTTCTTTTCCACTACCACCTTTACGCTGATGACCTGCAACTTTATGCTACCCGCAAACCAGATGAAATCGCAAAAATTTTGACACTAGTCAATAAAGATCTGGAAGAGATCCATAACTGGTCAGCTAACTAAAGTTATGGAACTCTCTTCCCACTGTTGTGAGGAAAGCCCCCTCCCGTCCTTCTTTTAAAAATCTCTTCAATATCTCCAATCTTATATTAAGAGAGCTCTCTTAATCTCCAATATTATTTTATACTTTTATCTTTGTAGTCTTTTAAATATCTCTGTCCCTATCTGTCTTCATAATATGTATAATAATATAGTATGTGTATGCATATATTATGTATTTGATGTATAATTATAATATGTATCTATTTTCTCCCTGTTTTAATTTATATTGAATTATGTTTAATGTGTAACTGTACTTTGTACCAATATGTTATTTTTGTTTTGTACAATTTAATAATACTGACCCGCGCCTATGTTCTCCCATGTTGTGAGGTTGACTGGTAGAGAATACTTTAGTATTAAGTCCACCTATTGTACTTTTAGTGCAATAAAGTATTAAATAAATAAATATCAAAGTTGTTCCTGAATAACGCTAACAATACTAAGAGAGAAACAAAGCACGCTTTTGAAGAAACATGTATTTAAATGTAAGAAAAATATGCTTTACTATAAAATTTGTCCGAACCTCATTCATTCATTATAAAAATGTTAATGCTTCTCGCGAGATATGGGTGCGGATTTATATAGTTTAATAAGTTCACACACTTATGGTATGCGGGTTTCATGTCGATGTCTTCCTTCACCGTAATAATGGGTATGAGAATGTCACTATTTAGTAGCCGAACTTCAACCCACAAACTTCCGATTACAAAACAAGTATGTTTAAATTAATATTTCAACGCAATACCTATTGTAAGTACCATCTATTACGTTGGTCATTGGATCATAAAAGTACCCACATTTTGTGTATAAGTTAAATTCTCGATATCGTGTTTCTAGTTGGGTAACTAAAATATAATAACTAAGGTATCTGTTTTGCTGTTTTTTACGATTATAGGCATTTAAAATGTATCCTATTCAATGTAAGAGCGGAATCCCCTAACACAGGTTTATTATAACTTAAAAGGGGATTTCCATGATTAATTAGTTACAACACTTGTCTAATAAATAATTTTGATTTTTTTTTAAATTTTTGATGGGCGATTACGAATTATGGACTAATAGTTATAATCGATACCAAAGTAAGTCCATATCAATCTCGATTCTCAATCGAAATTCCAGGTGTAGTATTGCCCTCAATGTGGTTATTGTAAGGTAGTAGGTATCAGTTTTCGGGCGCGGTTCGCTTCCCGAGCGTCGTGCGGATGCATCGATGACGATAAATATCGGGCGTGGCGAGGCGTGAAATCGAATAGGCTCCAGCTGTGAGCCGGTAGCAATCAGCAGTCGGGTGGAGCCGCTGCGTTGGCACCGTGTGTCTCACGCGAGTTATGCCACGGGGATGCGAGTTCGTACCAATGACGTCAACTGTATTCCGTATGAGCGTGCTAGGAACGCACGGTCACGGTGAGATTGTAATGGTTGCAACATTGCATGCTAATCAGACACATTATGGATTGATGATTCAGTTACATTGAGTATTTTATCCTAGGTTCCTTTATCGAACGGGTGACGTGGCGAGACTTATAACTGTTCAGGATCCAAAACTGTACATTGTTTCTTTTTACAAAAAAAAAAAAAACCGGTGGAGTATATTAATTTGCCGTTACAGAAGCCGAATTTCATCTATATCTATACTTATAATAAACTGTTCAGGGTCCAAAACTGTACATTGACTACAAAAAAACCGGTGGAGTATATTAATTTGCCGTTACAGAAGCCGAATTTCATATTTTTGGAAAAAATGTCTGTCTGTCTGTTTGTCCGCGAATCACGTCAAAACGGCTGAACAGATTTTGATGAAATTTGGCACACAGATATCTTATGCACTGGAATAAGATCTAGGCTAACTTTTATCCCGAAATTCTATTTGGTTCCCGTAGGATCTTCCAAAAACGACCCCAAACGGCTGAACGTATGATAATAAAACTTTTTATGTTTGATAGGATTTTCAAAGTTCTGGAGATAGATACTTTTAAAATGTATCCCAAAATTGCTTGAGGATAGGTAAAATGCATGGAAGATCTAAAATAAAACTAAAATGTACACACGCTTCTTGTAAGCACCGATAGCTCAGTGGTCAACTGTCAACAAGATGTAAAATCCTAGTGAATAATTATGAGACTTCGGCAAATCGAGGAATCCCGGACGGTGCCGATCAATAGACCAATCATCGTAATTGTCATGACGTTTTATGACAAACCACTTCAAAACTTTTAGTTTACGTCAAAACAAATAACAAACTTTGTAAATGTATACAGGCTGCTAAAAAATAATGTAAGTATGATAAGTTTACTTATATTAAAAAGGCATAACTTATAAAGACAATGTATTTTTAATGAAATTGTCTAACATGTATATTTTTACTATAGGTTTAAACTAAAATCAAATTAAAACTTCTTGTAAAATTAAAAGTAAAGTTAAGTACTCATCTCGGTACGCCAATATTTTTTTTTAATTTGGGTCATCATTTTAAATATCTTCTAATACCGATTCTAAATTTCTCTCAGACGAGTCGCTGTCTGAGCCCTCATTTACACACATGCCCCAATAATACCTGGGCACAAAAAGGCCAACCATCTTCATTTAAAAAAAAACTTTGTTCAGGTACTCGATATATTTTAGTACATGCTAGAACTGACGCTGGATTTATTAAGAACGCTGGTTTAGTTTACAAAGCTAATTCCCCAGTTGACGACTACCATTCGAACATGAGTTTTGAAAACTACGTGAAATGGAAAGAGAAGTTGTTGCCAAAGCCAGATCGTTCATTGATAGTACTGGATAACGCAACATATCACAACACACGTGCGGAGAAATTACCGACATCTACATTACAGAGCCATTGGAAGAATGGCTCACTTCCAAGGGTATAGATTTCGACTTAAATTAAAAAAGAAATGGAATATATGAAGTACTTTGACACGGATTTAGAATTAATTATAAATTTACAAGATGGCACTGACGACGAGACGGACTCTGAAGAAGCATTTAGTTGTCATAGTACTTACAATTTAATATAAATGTTTACTCAATATAATTTGTTTATATATGCATTACAACTACTAGTGGCTCACCGACTTTCGGTGAATGCATGGGGTTCGAATCCTCACGCGGGACAATTTCTTTTTTGCTCTTTTTACTTCTTCTATGGAAAAAGGTAAGTAGTCTGATTTGTAGCATTAAATCTCCGGTTTCGAGTAAGTACTTTTCATGCCACCTTCCGCTATCCTTCATCCGTCCTCTATAATATGGTCAAACCAAAAGAGAAAAAATGGATGTTAGTGACAAAAAAGTATTTACAAAATGTGAAACAGCGTATGTAATTCGAAAAATATTTCATGTTAATAATTAAAACGGCTACCCGAAGACTATTCCGCGCGAACGGAGTCGCGGGCACAGCTAGTATTATATAAAACTCAAAGTCCTAACTGATTCATTCATCACCGACACATCAACACCCACTCATCAACACCCAGCCTAAACCCTGGACCCTAGAAAGCTGAAATTTTCGCAGAGGGGTTCTTTTCACTAGACTTTCGAAGCGAGCGTCTTTTGCGACAGTGACGCCGCGACAGAGCGACAGATTGATGTTCTATGCAAATGTATGAAATTTTAGGGGTCGTCATTCGAGCTCAGCGACACTGGCGCGGCGACAATGACGTTACAGTGCCGCTGTGACGTCATTGCCATTCCTTCGTTGTCGGTGACGCTATTGACGCCGCGTTTGTAACGCTTTGCTCGAAAGTCTACCTTTACCGGTCGCATACATTCGGAATTTTCCGTACGGAATACAACAATTCAAGTAAAAATATCTGTTAAACTCAAGTTCACAACAACAACAACCGTTGGAAGCTTCATTTTATATTTGAATCGCCACATTCCGTACGGAAAATTCCGTATGTATGTGCCCGGCCTTATGTTTACGTGAGATGAGAAAGGATTTTTCTAAAGTCATCCTTTAAGGTGGTAAAAAGGAGGGTAGTAGTGAAGTTGAGAAAAAAGTTAATTTTGGAGTTATGGTTAGTATTAGTAAGCGAATTAAACCGCGGGGCGTTCACTAGTTTTCATACTCTTTGACACGTCCAACCGATCGGACGTATCAAACGATGCGTTATAATCTGTCACAATTGTTATGGTAATAACAACCCATTATGCGTAAGGTTAGTTATTGGATCTAACCATTAGAAAATGATTCACAAGCTTTATTTTTTTTATACCTTCGTAGGTATAATTGAATGAATTATTTATTTTGACTTACTTTACTTTCAACTGTGAAAATCTGAACTTCAATAATATAAAACTACTTAATAATTTAAGAACGTTTCAGAAAAACAACGTGAGAACAACCACCCTTCTGCGCTATTATTTTAATTATTTCCCATTCTACGTAGGCAGGTGTCTCTTCACATTGTAAATAATTACCGAAACAAGTACATACTTGTATTCGTACAATCTCTTGTTTGAGAACGATTCCAATAACATGTCACGAGGTTGAGTAGCTTTGAAATTTAATCTGGACTGGTGTAGCTGAGCGTTATAAGATGCAGTAGACCTAATAGTTTATAATTAAGTTCAGTTCAACTCGTCCGTCGCAGTAGCACAGTACCAAGCAAGAGTGTTTCAGTGTGTACTTTATTTATACATTCACACGCGAAGTAATTTGCGGTCGGGGTCTCGCTGGAACGCGAGTTCGATTAGACCGAAGTAATTCCGCTGTAGGAAATTGAAATCTTTAAGCAATGTCCACAGAAAGCTGCTTTTAATACGTTTTCTGCTTTTGTTGAAATCCAGATGGCAGTGCAAATAGAAAATCGAGCATTGAATAAATAATATTTCAACGGTAAAATTGTATTGTTACACGTAAGTCACGTGGTACATAACTGAATCGATAGGCGTTGTTTTGTCACATAATATTGTAACTCTCAGTTTTATATCCGTTAGATAGTGTAGCAGAAAGATCTCGAAAGATCGAGAAAAGTGTGGATTGTTTCGGAAGCAAGTATTTGGCAATACAAGTACCTACTTACCTACTGTTCACGCGAGCCGACGGTTAGGTATCGACTTGTTATTATTACATACAATATTATTAGAAGTTTCGACTCGAGAAAATACCTAAACCTACTCGAATATTCTGGATGGTGTATGGTATATAGAGAGCGACGATCGAGTCAACGGGACAGTCTCAACTAAACAGCGATACAACGAATATCAAAAGTGCTAACAAGTTATTGTGTGATTGTAAAAGTGTTTATTATCGGTTTTAGTTTAACGATTGTAATTAGTGTGTGTAATTATAGTACCGAAATAAAGTGTAATTATTGATTATCGTAATAGTGTAATTTTCTATCGGTACCCACAACCCCCACGTACGTACACAATACCTATTTTCACTCATCAAATCAAAAGTGTGTCATTGAAGACGTAATTTTTTTATTTTGTGCAATTGGAGAGGCCTATGTCCAGCAGTGGACAGGTATGGGCTGATGATGATGATGATGATAGGAAAATAAATTATCAGGTAAAAAAAAATGTATAAAATCGGTGAGACTAGCAATTTAATACTGCACAAGTCGATATATTGAAATGGCTAAATAAATATTGTTTGTTTTATATGCATAAAGAAGTTTAAATTCGCTGTGGAGTTGTCATAACTTATGTTCTTAAGAGCTGTAGGTATACATGTAACATTGAAACAAATTTTATTCTAATTAGGAGCTGCAAAGTCAACATCAACACCCAAAAGTCATTTCTGTCGATAAAATGGGTTATATTAAATATATAGTTATATTAATAAAGTCAGCTTGTGCAAGAATCACACTGTACATTAAAGGTATGTTACTATTTACATGATCCTTGTCCACTACTCGGTTGAAACGAGGCTTAGTGAACTCCGACTTATGAGCCAGGAATATAACTAATCTCCACTTTATTTGATGATGAAATAGAACTTGTGTGTGCCCTAATCCGTTATAAACTGTGTCCCAATCTTATTTCGTCAAATTCCGTTCAATTGTTTGCTTTCAATGCCATACACATGCTAGTTAGTGGAATGCTTTTGCAGTGATTCCCATAGTATGATTGTTCATATTTCAAGTCGAAGCTTTAGGTTATGATGGTGGCTTAGTGATTATGATTATTAGCCCCGAAAGTATGTGTATCAAGGCCCCATGTCTATCAGTACCTTTATGAAATGATTCTGAACGGATTTTGACGAAATCTGATTGGAACATAGTTTATAACGGATTACGAAATTCACACGGTTTTATTTTATTATCGAATAAAGTAGAATCTGGTTATATTCCACGATTATAATGCACTAAGCCTGGTTTAAAATGCGTAGTGGATAAGGATAACACATACCTTATTGAAAATGCCAATAAATACTCGCACGGAGTTAGATGTTACGGTGTTATTTATGGAGTCACCTTTTTGCGGCTTTATGACAACAATAGGTTAATTAAATGTCAGGGAATTTAACGTAAATGTTTCCTCACCAATACAGCATAAAATAACCTCGTAATAAATCGGTAATACAATCGTATCGTTTTTGTTTTTGATATTGTTTTTATTTACGTACACATAAGAGCCAAGTAAAAATAAAGACATTTGATGACCTTTAAGTACGGCTTGTTCGATATTTGCCCTCTCTCTGCTTTTGCCCGTTATGCTTCTTAAAAGAGATTTTTTTATGTTCCAGCTTTCGTGCACAGAAAATGGAACTTCTAAGCTTTAAAATTTTCGTTGTTAACGCCTATTTGTACAGTTTGCACCTTCCTACGAGAAATAATTTGAAAGCTTGCCTCCAATTTTGTACATAAAAGTGGGATTAAAATTGCCAACTCCTACAGATGACAAAATACGCATAAAAATTACTCTCTTGTCTACAAATTACATGTGCATCTGTAGGCAAAGGTAGAAATGGGACAAGTATAGAGCAAATAGCAAGTGATGGCTTCAATCTGCTATTCCAATAGGTTGGATAGTTAAAAAAACTGAGAAATCCTGAAACCCACTGTCATTCTTGTTGAGAATAAAATGTGAAATGTAACACAATTATGGAGCAATTCCATGAAAACCAAATTTTAAAACTGCAAAAGCACACATGCCTGCCAGATTGAATATAGATGTACATTTAAAAATGCTCACGTTAAAATAAGCCTGGGATTTATTATAATAAAATTTGTCTGTTATTATTTACATTTCAGGTTTATAAACTAACATGTTAAGTGGCAGGAATTACTATTATTACTAGTAACGCCATCTAGCGCCTGCGGGGGAAGCTATACAACATGGCTGCCGCGAAACTTCGTCATTGAAATTCTTCAATACATCTCTTGACTGAATTGTATAGTCTATATATTACCCTGTCTGACTTATTGTCACGCGGCTAGGCTCGCAGTAACGAGGGCTCGAGGCCCAGGAGTTTAATTTTCCTTTTCCTCACCCTCACGCTTCATTAACGGGCCGACAATGCACCGGCCTCATTTGCGAACGCGACTATGTAAGGACAGACATACATTGGCACGATTCCTACTTGTCACGTGGTACTGAGTGATTGGGTATGGTAATGCACATACTTTTATGGATGTTTTAATGCATTTATGTAAAAAAAGTTGGCTACACTTGATTAAATGGTATAAAAAGCAAATTTTCACATTTTACCAATCGCACTCGAAAGGTAAACCTATCGTCTCCTCGACTCGAGCCCACAACATTCCATTGTGTACAGTTATTTGTAGTAAAGCAAAATTAAATTTTAAACAACATTTAAAATACGTATACCTTGGGCAGACAACGCAGTTGGGTAGAAACAACTTCGAGGACGAGGTAAACAGTTGAATTCAGTTGGGTTCGGTAGCATTTGGGAAGTTAAGTCGAGTCTTAACATCAGCGATCCCACAGTGCCTGAAGACAAAAGTCTTCAATCAGTGTGTCCTACCTGTAATAACATACGAAGCTGAGACGTAGACATTGACGGCACGGCTGGCCCACAAGCTCAAAGTGGCAGTGGGCCGGCCATATTTGCAGTGGAACCGATGACCGTTGGGGCAAACGAGTTCTCGAGTGGAGACCGCGTCTCGGCAAACGAAGTGTAGGACGCCCTCAGGCAAGGTGGACTGATGAAATACGCAAGATGGCTGGCAGAAGCTGGATGCGAGAAGCCGAAAACAGATCACAGTGGCGTGCAATTGGATAGGCCTACGTCCAGCAGTGGACAAGTATGGGCTGATGATGATAATGATGATGAAAATTTAAACAGTCGAAAACGACAAAAATATAACGATTTTACGATATAAAATTACTTATTATTTGAGACTTCTTAAACATGCTTATTATGGGTATGTCGCACTAGTAACCAATGAGCATTTATTGCAGTCGTGGCCACGTATATCGGGCTTTATGCTGCGTCGCCGCTGCCGCCACCGCCGCCGCCTACCGCCGACGTCACTTCGGCGGGCATAGCCGTCTAAGTTTCACCTGACACACTATACTGAGCCACTACTTCTAACAACACGTAAGAAATGCAGGCTCAAGTTGCATTTAAAATGTATAACTTAATTCGTCCATGGGCATACAATAAGCTGCAGTAATGACTGGCTGGATGTAAACAGTGAGTGCTACTGAAATAAACAGATAAAATATTTCCAAGTTTGCACAACATTTTGGTGAACACGCTTTTGTGAACTACTGTTCCAACATTGACTGTGACTGTTTATTGCTCATTATTAATTTACTATAGGTAGATGAGATTATGTTGCAATGTTTTATTATGATTTGATTAACCAAATATAACAAAATGAAATAAAATTTATTTATTTCTTGTTTATTTCAGACAACATGGGCCCATAGAGAGATACAAGATTCTTAATGATTAACATTATGATTACAGTTCAAAATACATTCAATAAATTAAAGTAGTAAATTTTATATATACGTATATTAAGTCCTTAACCTTTCGTTCCAAGGATTAAAAAATATCTTTAGGTATAGAGATCGGGATTAAAGATTTCTATACGATTTTTTTTAATCTAGCTTAAACTCATACAGTCCCCGGTTTCTTCAAGGGTATATTATGAGGATGTTTTTAGTTTATGATGTTTCTGATTTTGAATCTGGTGCGGCTTCTACGGAATCAACTGCTTTCTCCAATGTGGTACCAGTACAGTATACAAACCAATATCATACACACACATAACCATATCTCGTCTGTGGCTTAGTGGTTAGGTACTTGAATCTGCAATCGGAAGTTGCGGATTCAAGACCTGATGTACGCTACGTAACGCTCATACGGTTAAGGTCAACACGGGATGAACCCGCATACGAAAAGGCGTGTTAACACTATAACGGTGATACTCATGGCTCATCCCCTTTTCTTGCTGACGAGGGTGAAATCCTCACCCATACTCCGCCGTTATGGTGCGGCGACGGGGTAGGATCAGACTTCTGCTGATCTAAATCCAACTGGTCTTCGGGCCCCACTAGACAAATACATGATGAATTGGAAATACCCTTATAAGTTGAAGTCTACTGTTTTTATAGACCCTTTCAGTAGGTGTCAATGCGGGATCTGCAGCAACAGTACATTTCGGCTTTAAAAGGGGTTTCCCGGATCGTCCTGATTAGCCTCCCATAAGGCGTGCCACGAACAAGTAGATTATGTCTACTACAGATAAATATACATACAAAGGCGTCACGTACGTTTCCCAGAGGGGTGTGCAGAGATCACGGAACTCCACTTGTCACATCCATACATCTCCTCATACATGCTCGTCGGTTTCGGGTACTCAATACCTTCGGCCTAGAGCCTTCTTAAGGACATCGCGGCATATTAAAGATGAAACTTTTCTAAGCACCCTGTTCACGCCACCAGGCGGCAGTAAATGTGAGTTTACTTATGTTTTACTAACATACAGTAGGTATGTATGTACGTAAGTAATGGCACACGCGGTTGCGCCTAATCCGGGCACGTGTGCGTCTTAATACGACGCCGACCACCGCCTTTTGTCTTCCAACCTTGTTAACAATACACCGTCGACGTTTCCATTGCATTACATTCATATTGTATTGACGTTCATCCACAGAATATAACTAAAAGCAGCGCAACTCTCATTGTTCTCTTCATACAGGCCTTGGAAAGTTGTACATGTAGCAATACGTACACATAACTGTTTGATGACAAGCTGTTTGATGCTCGGCTACAAAGCCTAGAGCATCGCCGCAAGGTTGCGAGCCTATCGGGTGTATTTCGAAGAGTGTGCTGTGGAGTTGCAAGTTTTATACCCCCATCACTCTTTTACTATAGGACAACCAGGAGTCCGGAAAAGCGTCATCCATTCCAGGTGGATATACCATTTACGCGAACCAAACGGTTTGGATAGTCAATCAATATTTTGAGCTCAGCAACTCGATTTTCAGAGTTCTGGAGGTCCATGATTTTAAAATGTACACCAAAATTCCTGGAGGGTAGGTAAATAAATGTAAGGAAAATCTAAGAAAATCTAACTTTTTTTTGTCGATTAGATTTTTTTGACAAAAAAAATACTCCGGTTTCGAGTTGGTACTTTACATGCTACCTTTCGCTATCCATCCTCAATATCTGCTCAAACGAAAAGAGACAAAATTAATGTAAGAAGAGGCAAAAAACGGAGAAGTATTTACAAAATGTGAAACAGCGTTTGTATCGTATTTGTAAAATATTTCGCCTTAATGATTAAAACTGCTACCCGAAGACACTATTCCGCACGGACGGAGTGGCGGGCACAGCTCGTAGTTAATAATACTATCGGGGATAAATTCCGTCCGTATGATAAAAATAATGTAACTTCTGTGATGTTAAATCCAGTGTCCACGAAGTGTTACGGAGCACGCTAAAACTAAGAACATTCGATTTATGATATGAGAGTCCGCAATGTACTGCGAATGGAGACCGACATAAATCATAGCAAAAACAATAATATTTAAATCTGATACGGTGTTTCCCGTGAACACAACACGCGCTTTATTTTATTTTATTTAGGACTGCTGTACTGATGTGTTATCCACAATATCCATTTAGTTAGATAATTAAGCCTATCTAATACGTACGTAAGCTATCTAAACAATATACGTGCTCGTAAGTATAAGGTGACAAAATGTTTCGGTCTGAGTAGAGACGAATAATAGCTTTCCGGTTCAAAGGCTAGTTGCCTCATATAAGATGCACAAAACAATAGATTTCATATCCATTAGTACTTAATTATGGTCCGAAATATATTTGATTTTAACACAGGAATGTAAAAGATTACATCAGAAATTCACTTTTCAACTAGAGGTACATCATTTTCATCTTCCCTCTTCATACACGAAAAACGCATACCGGCATTTTCTTAAAGTCAATCTAAGGCCTACAATTCTATTGATTTTGTGACGCTAAAGGAAGTCTGCAGTCATCAAGGCGAACAGCGTTATTTTAACTTAGATTGAATGTCTTACTTTAAAACTGTTTTGTGTAATTTAGCAATTGCAATTCTAATATACAGCAACAAACAATGTAAACTCTAAATAAATAAAATATTTTAAGTATCCTATTGGAGCACCCGGAGCTTGTCCCGATAAAAACCTTGACTTACTTCCATGCATGTATTTACTCACATTGTTCAGCACTTATGTTGACCCTATAATTGGGTAGCAGAGGGTCATTTCTAACAATGTATTCCAATTCAATAACTTTATTTCATAGTTATAAGTACTATGACATACAGATAGATGTACATATGCACAGTAGCATAACACAAAGCTTGATGAAAGCCGTGATTGCTTTGACAGTTGAATAACAAAAGTGAGCATCCCCGCATCAATATGACCTGATGTAAAGTTAACCTCCAAACTTCAAAAGTACGTTATCCAAACACGAGCAATGAAATAGCCGTTTGCCAAAAAATACGATACACAATGGAAACGTACTCCAACTGCCGGATGAGTCGCTAATCCCTTACTCATTAGTAATTGCTGTATTGGTCCGGCCACATGCAGTTCTACATTCCCCCTTATATCCTAGGGCGGAAGGGTTGGAGGGCAATGGTTGATGAATGTAACTTGTGTTGTTGAAGGTACCTATGGAAGTCTCGGGACCACACTATCGACGTACATGACCCGTCGTACGGGCTCAGACTTAAAATTGATATAGAGAGGCAATAGGCTAGCTTTTAGCTTATGTACACTACGCAATTCTCATAAGGCAATGGCCTCACCACCTGTCACTTTGGGTAAATAAACACGTATGGTGAACTGGGAGAATTTGCTTAGCAAGTGCTCCTGCTTACCTCGCTATGGGAAAAAAAGGCGTAAAGTGTATTAATTTTCATTAAATTAAAATTAGATACATTTAAAGAGATAACTTACAGAAAATGCAGAGCGGCTTTCATAATATTTCTTATTCTGCATCTAAAACAATATTAGATCTTTGGCCAGGAATTCTCGGTCGCAATTATGACCTGCGGATACTGTAGCATCGTTTCGGTGGCCCGTGCGGTGGCAGCTTAGACAATGTGTTAATTATCTCGATACGGATATCGTCGGAAACCTTTCTAAAGATAGTAATATAAACTTGTCCAGCTGTACGAAATAATGTAGAGAAATTTCTCGCCTCCTTATTAATAACAAAATGTGTGACATTGCGTAACAGTCTATAGTCTTAAACCTATATATTATTCAGAGTCTACACTATAACTAAACTTTAAACAACTAAAATATTTGTCCCAGGTGACTGTCGCTGGATTGGGTGACCTGAAGGCAGGCATCATTTTTGGGCGGATCGTTGAAGACACATTATGTATCTGAACGTACCTCCATTTAAAAAAATAAATAAATAATGTTTAGGTTCACACTTCAATAAGCATAGTAAACCAACCAACGTGATAGAATTAGCCCACAGTATAAACAAGGCATAGGTAAGTAACATGGATTTTGGTTTCATTAAAAAATACAGCCTGTAAGCTGAACGGCGGAGAAAGAATAAATATTGGTTACGGCTATTTAATATCCGCAAAAGTGTACCCGAATTCGCAATCATTTCTGAAATTTAAGAACACATCAATGGTGAATTTTGGAAATCCAAAATAAAATGCACACTAGATGCCACTATTTTCAATTTTTAATAATGATGCTTCACTTGGAAGTCCCTGTATGGTGACCTAGTTTCATACAAAACGATTTAACCTTGTCTATTTTTCTATAGGTCAGTTGACTTTGATGGTGCTTCTTATGATTCATTTTTTAACATGTGGAATATTATATACGCCTATTTATTCTACTACGTTACAATATATTGAAAAATAAAATCAGAGCGTTTAGAGCGGTTTGAGGAACGCGTTGCTCACGGGACGCTTAATAGGTAAATGGCCGGCGCATTTGAGTTGACTATGCGACGATACTGCTACCAAACAATCACAAACAAAACATCTGTTCTGTTGAAACCAGGTGTTTGTTATTTTTACTTTGAAATTACAGTAAATACCACAGAAACATTTAAATACCATATTTATGTCTAGAAAAAAATACGAGATAATTTGGTAATCACCAAATTATCCGGCCTTACGGCCTCGATATTTTATTGATTGACATAAAGGAAAAAAATAATGTCGCCTGGAGACAATATTCAGGGTCTTTGGTCTCTCTATAATCTATATAAATAAAATTGTATGTAGTTTTCGAACGAAGTAAAATACTTCTTAATGCAGTAAAACAAATGATTGTATTTTTATTGTGTTCCAGTGTTGTTAGGACAAGGTTTGTTGAAAAGTTAATTCCCACTGGGCCGGGAAGATTAAGTTTCTTGCGAATAACACTACGGGGGCGTGAACTAGTTTACCTGTTAAATTATCTTGATGGATAGAACTGTGTCAAGTTTATTTCGATTATATTAATTCTAACTGTATTTTTTTAAATAAAACGTTTCAAAGATTCATGATGATTGCTTAGGAAGTCTATGCGTGAACGTGTAACAAACATCCCTTTTTTCACATTTACAATGAGGATCAAATCTCTAAACATTATGTAACATAGCATCGGAAATAAATGAAATTAAGCTTGATTGTAACAATAAGGGGGGGGGGGGGTATTTCACAACTAGAAATAAGTATTGCTAACAAGCGTTCCCGGTGCGGGCCTCAGCTAAGTCCGTGCTAATCCACCAATTAATTGATCAGCCTGGGGAATGGATCGGATGCCAGTCGTAAACTTCCACTCTGGAGTAGATTGGGAAAGCTCTTCATCGTTATGTGGCATGCGAAAGTTACTTTTGATAAAAATAAATAAATAAATTACTCTTATGATAAAATTATAACATTTTATCTCTTTTTTTCTGTTGTTTAATACTCCTCCTATTAAAAATATCAATAAGTATTCACGCGTTGTAATCTCAAAGAAGGCCAAAGTCGAAGTCAAGGCAGAAGCAGAATACAAAAAATACGAGGGTGGATTGAAAAGTTCAAGAAAACAAAAACATACACAATCAAATTATTTTTATTTAACCGGGTCTTCTCCATTGTTTTGACTGTTGTTTTGTCTCCGGCGTACTGTGATCAACCCAGGTTTCGCCCATAGTTACAAAACGATTGAAAAAAACATCCTGATCGGCTTCAAATAGGTCTAAACAGTCTTGAGACATTGTCATTCGCGTTCGTTTCTGTTCGGCTGGAAGCAGTCGCGGGACCCACCTCGCTGACACTTTGTGGAAACCCAATTCGTTGACTATGACGTTTGGTGTCCGTTCATAAGAGATGCCTACAATCTCTGCTATCTCTATAATTTTTAACATGCGGTCTTTCATTACCAGATCGAGAATTTTTTCTTTATTTTCGTCAGTAGTGGACGTTGAAGGCCCTTCTGAGCGAGGTTCGTCTTTGACACTTTCTCTACCACGCTTAAATTCAGCTACCCATTTTTTCACATTTGAATATGAGAGAGCAGAATCCCCTATTGTACTGACCAAATCATCATAGATGCCCTTCGTTGATGACCCCTTCTTATGGGGGTACTTGATCACGGCACGGTGCTCAATTTGATCCATTTCAAGAAATTACGTCAGATTGTTTGATAAATTAGTTCATAATAATAATCTATCGTCATATTTGCCAAAAACAACTTCACAAATAACACGTTATTTTCTACGTTTTATTTAAATTGAGATTATTGTGGATTAACTACAAAAGATAAGCATATTATTCTTAGAACTATACTATTACTAAGCATATTATATTTATTATATACGCAGACTTTTTTTTCTTAACATTTTAAAACCACAAAGAAAAAAAACCGCAAAGAGAATGTAAGTAACATATAACTCTGAACATGCCTGATAACCGCAAAAGGGAACAAAGTAAAGTCATCTACGAACATAAAAGACGCACATCAAAGTGGAAAAATATTACTTTCCAATCGAGGAATTCTTGTAAGAAACAACTCGAGTCCACGTTTGTTCGTAGAAGGTACGGCACAAAGGCCCGATATATTCAATGCAGTGACATAAGAAATGTCAGGTTCGTGTCCAAATGTAAAATCAGACTGTTTGGGAAATAACTTGGTACTTCGCCAAATAACGTTTTTCATTGTGCTTTGAGTCATTAATATTGAATTGTGCTATGTCATTTCAAGTTGGAATAATGTGATATTATGGAATATTTCTTATAATTAATGTGTCTCAGACAGTGCTTTATTCTGGAACACGACGAGTCATACAAGTGCAGACCATTCTGGTTAAAATTGGTGTTTTGATCGAACTGGCGACCTCTTGGTTATTAAGTCAGACAATTTACCTTTAGGTAGCCTACTGCTGCATTAGGAATTGAAAATAATAATATATTACATTAACGTATATATACATATGTACATACAACGTTAAATAAAAAACGTGGGCAAAACTCGAGAATATCATGGCCCATGATAACAAACAACTTTCTCCAAGAAAATGTCTAACTAAACTATGTCAAAAACGTGAAATAATTTTCACGTCTTCATGCAAACTTTCAAATCAGCTGAGTGCTACTTTATTCATATAAATAGAAAATAGAGGTATTTTTTTTCGTTGGGAAAATTTATTCGGCATCATTGTCTGAGTGACATTCTAGAGTTAGACAACATTTTTGATTTAACTTTGTATAGTAAAGAATCGACAAATTATTTTTCTTCAAAAATGTCTTTAGCTGAACTTATATAAGAGCTACGCAATATTAAGGATCAAACAAATAAGGTGTTTTTCAATGAAACCAACTACTGCTACTAGAAGACTATACACTTGTGGCGGTAAATGTCACGATTCACTGACTCCGTGTTTGTGCGGCAACACGGCAAAGCTGATATTGCGAATATCAGCGTGTGGAATGCCACTCTCCTTCAGAGCCGCCGCCGCCGCCGCTGCTGTGCCTTTACCGTCAACATTACGGCTCGATCAAAATTGAATTTCATGTAAAAAGGACACATTATTATTATTTAACATTCATTTAAAAGATAAAAAATATGTAAATTAGGCTAAGAATCTGGTCTACGGGTTGAAACTGATACGAATGTCATTAAATTAAGGTTATTATAACATATTGTGACAAGTAAAAAATAACCTACATTACTGATGTTTACTAGATGTGACGCGCGGCGTTACCCGTTTTATTCCGTTCTTGTTGGCTCGTTACTCGGGGATAATGTAGCATTCTAACATACATACATACACTTCACGCCTGTCTCCCAGAAGGGTAGGCAGAGACTACAGATCTCCATTTGTCACGGTTCTGACATACCCCTTTCACTTCATCTATATTCATACATCTTTTCATACATGACCTCCGGTTTCGAGTACTTTTCACGCCACCTTCGGCCAGGATATGACCAATCTGGTCAATATATGTCCTTCTGGGGTGACCTCTACTCACCCGGCCCATTACATCACCCATATAAATTTCTTTCGTCAATCGACATTCATCCATTTTCTCCATATGGTTCAGTGGTAGAATGCTCGCATTCTAACACTGAAAGACTTATTGAAACATGTCCAGTAGGTTTTGAGTTTTTTCCCAACAACCGTAAGGGCAAGAGGCCACATTCCCGTATTTCTACTACTTAACTGGGATAAAAGGCGTAAAGCTGAAAATTCAGTAGTGTTGCCCCCACTGGCTCACAGATGGCGTTACACTTGGTGATCTATCATAAAAAAAATACACTTTCCCGTAAATCTGTTACCTGCAGACCACAATGCGGAAATAACAAGATTATTAGTTCTCGAGTGGAGACCGCGTCTCGGCAAACGGAGTGTAGGACGCCCCCAGACAAGGTGGACTAATGATATGCGCAAGATGGCTGGCAGAATCTGGATGCGAGAAGCCGAAAACAGATCACAGTGGCGTGCAATTGGAGAGGCTTATGTCCAGGAGTGGACAAGTATGGGCTGATGTTTATGGTATTACCATACCATTTTGGTGGTAAACTAACTTTTTACTAAACTATTAAACTAACATATTTACCACTAAATGTATGCAGAAACTTGATATGTTCGAATGTAGACTGTGAGTGAGCTACTATCATAGCTGTTCCGAGTACCAATAGACGAAATAATGTTGTTTTAAGTAATGCATTTTTTCTTATCACTATGAACAAGCGTTTGACCACCATCCTGCCTGATGTTAAGAAGCGATGTGGTCTACGATGGAGCACACTTGTTCATCAGGTACCTATTCACAAAAAAAAAGTGATACCCCAGTGGTACAAAGGGACCTTGGTCCTCTGCGACTGTTCTGGCATCGGACCAGCTCAGCCCTCGCGCTCTGAGCTCACCGCCGACGGTGCGCCGCCACGTGTGCACGGGGCGTCCAGGCCTGCGTCGACCTCCCACAGGCTGCCATTCGAACGCGATGTTCGCCTTGTTGGATTCCCCTCTTCGGATCGTGTTTGCCCATACATACCACTACACCGCTATTTGCGTTGTGCAATCTCCTGCCCAATAGGGATTTGACCGCACTGTGCCCATAGGTCCTCGTTACGTATTGTGTTCGGCCAGAATACGCGGATTTATTCACGAACACTTGTAATTTGTTTGTGAGACCATTTGTCACTCTCCACGTCTCACAGCCGAAGAGTACAACCGATTTGACGATGGAATTGAAAAGGGAAATCTTGATGCGTCGCTTGAGGACTTCGGACTCCCACACCGCACCGGTCTCAACTGAGCAAAGGCTGTCTTCGCTCTGTTTATTCTTGCTGCTATGTCTTCGTCTGTTCCCCCATGTCTGGTTATAGTGCTTCCAGGGCAAACGAACCGGGGGACCGTCTGCAAGCTATTATCCTGGAGCACGATTGGGTCGGTGTTTGTGGACTTCACCCTCATATCGACGGTTTTGTGCCTATACTATATTATACCCATTTTTTCTGAAGCCACGCTAAGGTCTTTTAGCTTCTCTTCCCACTGGGTAAGCCAAATCAGGACGATGTCGTCGGTATAGTCGAGGTCTTCCATTACACCTGAACCCGTTTGATGCCTTTTGAGGATGATGTCACTTCACGCATTATGTCGACCAGTAAAATAATAAATAAGAGAGGAGACAGAAGGCAACCCTGCAACCGGCGCTGATTCTGATGGGCGCTCCCAGCTCCTTTTCGTGCACCACTCTGCAAGTACTGCCTTCGTACAGGAAGCGGATTATGGCGATGATCTTGGCTGGGATTCCTCTGTGGTTTAGGCTATACCATAGTGCCATCAACTTCACAGTGTCGAAGGCTTTCTCAAAATCAATAAACATGAGGTACAGTTCGGATTGCCATTCGACACTTTGTTCTTTCTATGAGGATGCGCACTGTATTGGTGTGGTCAGAACAAGAGCGTCCAGGACGGAATCCAGCTTGCTCGTCACGAAGTGTGTCCGTTACATTTCCACACACACAGTTGTTTCTACCCAACTGCAATGTCTGCCCAAGGTAAACATATTTTTGAACAACTTCGAAAACGGTGCCGTGTATTGAAATCGGTTCCGGTAGAGCATGTTCATGTTCATTTCTAGTTATGTAAGTAATATTAAAATCGCAGAAAGAAATAGAGCACAGAATAACACTTTTGAGAGGTAAATATGCACTTCCACTAGGTTTTTTCGGGAGCGAAAAGAATGATATTTCATAATTAATAACACAGTTGCAGTTTTCCTTTGTAAAAAATTTATTGCAGTTTTTGTTTTCATTAAAATATCATCATCAGCCCATACCTGTCCACTGCTGGACATAGGACTCACAAATTGCACGCCACTGTGATCTGTTTTCGGCTTCTCGCATCCAGCTTCTGCCAGCCATAATTAAAATATAAATTGGAGAAATCAAATTTTGTGTAAAAACTGAAAATGTTTGTTTACACAAGGGATTGACAACGCTCGATTTTTCTGTTTCGATAGTTTGGGAACGATTGGATTATGGACTTTTGAGCCATAGTATTTTTAACAACTAGGTTGGAATAGAGTTCGAATAAGTAAGTATATTTTCATGTTGTATCAACTTAAAAAAAAATTATAGAATTTTCCATTACGTTTATTGACAATTAGAACAAAACGAGACAAAAAACAAACCAAAAACAACTAGACTTGGAAACCACGTACCATCTTCAGTCTGTATGTTTCCACGAAAATGTATGGAAAATGATGGACTCAAACTGTCACTTTTACTACTAAATTGACAGTTTGGATCCACATATACTGTGATACGCAGTAAGGGACAGATTTTTTTCTCTTGGTGAACGAGTCACTCCTGCGTGTTTTTCATATCGTTGTCTCGTTTTATTATAAACGTCAGACTAGAATTGACAACTTTGCATTTCGAATGGTAAATGATATTTTTATTGAAAATTGAAGAAAATATAAAATTATTTGACCCGTATTTTTTTATTCAACATAAAAATAATGTTTTCATTCATGATTTTCACTTTTAATATTGATTTTTTTCGAAAGAGCGTAAGCGCCATATGACGTCACTATTATGGATACACAGATCAAACATAGATAGAAAAGAAAACTATAGCTGTCAATGTCAATTTTCAAGTTGTAGTCTGTGCAGATCGTTGTTTTGTTTACTTTTGCTGTTAGAAAGGTGTGTTTATTTATTTACTAACCACATCGAGTCAGAGTAATATTACTCCTAACATTTCTTTTTCTCTCGTTCAGGTTGATGATTTTAATCGATAGTAGCGAAATAGCGGGGTTTTAGGTTTATTCCAAGAAGAAAATAAAACTACCGAAATAATTGCTATTATTGTTTGTTTTGAAACTGACGATTCTGCTGTCACTAATATTGTCAATTATATTGATTTGTAAAAAAATAAGGATAGGCTTGAATCCCACCTATTTCGCACAAAGTAATGACGTCATCACAGATATTTCACATTTTACGTATTATCTCCGAATTTACGCATCTAAAAAATATAATATTTTTTGTATAGCATCCTGAAACGAAAATACAGAAACGGTTTTTTTATTTATACTGCTTATTAGTTATGCAAAGTTATCAATTGCAAGAGACATACACATACTTAATGTGCTACGTGACTTGCAATTCTAGTCTATGTTTGGGATTAACCGGATCAGTTAATATGTTATGTTTGTTTGCTAGGTCACTTTCAGTCTGACCTACTGTCAGAAAGGTATCTCTGGTAGAGGGTCAGTCCATCTTCCAATAATCGCTTCCACACGACGGATGTATGTAATGTACACATTGTATTTTCATTCCATATCGTCTAAGTTGACAGATTTCTGTCAGCTATGTTGTTTTATGTTTCAGACCGTCAGGTTATATTATAATTTATTTAAAAGAGAATAAGTAGGGGACTTGTTATAAACACTTAGTTCAAAAGAAACGAAACTATTATTATATAGAATAACTGTATTTTTTTTCATAGCGTGAATAGTAGATTCTTCTTGAACTCTATCGATATCCGATTAACAAACAACCTAGGCAACACTATTCTTCACCCATACATTAAAAAATCACACAAACATGCGCGTTCCATTTTTGGTCACGTTTTCAAGTGATGACAGTTCTTCTTGTACATTCTATTTCTGTGAATTGGATCAACATCAGTTACTTTAAAAAAAATAAAAATAAAATAAATACACTTCACGCCTTTAATCCCAAAGAGGGGTAGGCAGAGGCACTTGCTAAAGCAAGGTACCCACGGTTCACCAAGCGTATTTAACCCAACGTGACAGGGGGTGAGCCCATTCGCCGTTATAGGGTTCACACACCTTGTGGTGTGCGGGTTTCATCACGATGTTGTCCTTCACCGTACGAGAGTTGCGTTGCGTACATAAGCTCTGAAAAAAGAGTCCCATTGGTACACGTCCAGTAGCCGGACTCGAACCCGGGACCTCCGGGTTACAAGTCAAGTGTCCGACCAACTGGACCACAGACGCTCTCAGCTCATCAGTTACTTTCTATCTAAATAATGATATCTGGTTCCGAACAGATAATCTTAGTCTCTAGATTTCCTCAATTAGTTTCATTAGATAATTGGATTGAATAATTTTATCGTTTAGGCATTTATATGACCCTTAAACTGCACTTTTTGTCTTTTATTATACGCCACATATCGAAAGTGTTTGATTACTTTTCAATATGAATGAAGACTACAACAAAAGATTTCGAATTTCTTTCGGTTCTCGTAGTATTTCGCATTACGTGATTACTGAAACGTCTGAAGTACCAAGAGGATTATTTATTAGACGCATGCGCGTATTTTTTGCACCACCCCCGACCTTACGACCGCCTCCGAGTGCGCGGATTATCGCCAAAATGTACCTTCTTCTTGAGCTCTTACGGCCCTCAGGGACAAATCTGTCATCTCTGGAAAATTTCGTTGATCACATCATCGTCAGTTCCAAACACGTCATTATGTTCTTGCGGGAAGAATTACAATTTCGCTGCAAACGTTCTCGAGTTCACACTTTGCAAATGAAAGGAACTTTATTGTATTTGATGTAAAGGAAATAGTGCTTTATGTGAAAGGGTATAGAGGCTATGACTGGTTGGCGGTTGGTTGGAAAGGATTTGCGAGGAGAGCGGCGAGCCAGGCTCAGTCGACTGCGAGCATCGGCAGGAGTCGTACGGGGCCTCCAAGCCGGGACACGGTCGGAACTTTTTACGTAGCTCGTGGCTCCGCGCCGGGGAGACTTAATATAGTGATGTTCACATAATAATAATGTTCATAAAGTGTTATGATGAAATGAGTAACGTGCTAGTATTACTGACTTGATTAACACAGTTTTCTTATCGAATGCAATTTTGATTACTAATTTATTTTCGTATAAAAAATAATTTTAAGAATACATGTTCTAATACTCTAAGCGGTACTGAACTATAATGAATGGTAAGGTTAATTTCTATGAGTTTTAATAACGTATGTAAGTTAAGACTTTTTTTTTCATTACATCGTGGAAGGTCTTATAAATCATTGTATCACTGATAAACGTCAAAAAATATCACTTCAAAAAAGGAAATGTCATCGTAAAAAATCTTTATTAGGTATTTTTTAATTATAATTTTTTACATTAAAATAAAATAAAAATGTACGCAGCATTAAAACAATCAAATTAAAAAAAAACCTTGTATCAATAAATCGCATGCAAATGAACGCAAAGGTTGAAAAGCATTTATTATATAGCATTTTAAACGTAAAGAACGGTACGACTCGCGGGCGGGCCGCCCAAGTATTCGGGCGGGCGGCGGGCCATGCGTTCTTCCCCAGTTAATTAAACACCATTTATTGTAAAGCCTCGGCCATCCTGACCTCTTCAAATAAACTTCCACAAAAATGCTATAACAAGTTAATTCTTGGGCTGCACATCTCAGGTTACAGTGGAACTTCAATGTCACATTCCTTAGGAAAATATACGTCTAATTCACTGCGCTATTTCGGAAGGCTGCCCCATGAAGAAACGCTACATAATCGCTGTCTGAATGTCGGCGTAAATCCCAATGATTGAACTTGTATTATGAGCGGAATTCATAATATTAAACTAAATTAAATTCACAGTCTGTTTCGCCAGAATTTTGTCCCTCGCTTGAATGTTTCTGGTATTTTGGTACGTTTCATGTTACCTTTAAGCTTTTCTGTACCAACAATTTCAATTGACTTTTGCTTGATTTAGACAAAGTTTGAAATATACAATTTTACTATTATTAGAAACCAAAGTTTACTCCACTAATACTGTATTGCCCAAATATTCAACTTATCCAGATTTTTATGCTACTTGAAAAGGTTGTGGGTTTACAATGTTATTCCGTTGAAGGATAACATCTTGAGATTATCATCATCCAGTCGTTAAAGTTGATCAATAATCGCTTTGTTAAATGAGTTGCCACGATCTAGCCTGTTTTGGGATTCAAACGTGTGTAAGTTTTTTTTTCTTCCAAGATCTTAAAACGTTCATCCAGCCAGTCGTTGTGCTAAGACGAACGAAATGAGTAGCTTCTTGTTTACTTAAAGGATGTGCTATTGACAAGACCGGCCCCGCGGGCCGCCCCCGACACGCCTCCGCCTCCGCGACGCTAGGTACATATACATACCACACCATGTATATACTACCCACACCGTAGGTATATTATGTAATACCGAGTATTGTACCTGGCTACGGTTTTGTTTAGAGACAGGGTTTTGTGAAATATGTAATGTACCCGCGTTCTAAACTAGCATAATTATAAAATATTTAAACATAACAAAAAAGAACCTTATTGGGTACATCATCATAAAATGCTTTCAAATTGCAAGGATAAGTTATTTCAATGAAATTGAGGATTTGTAAAGTATTAAACATACCTTTATTATACGTTAGTGATTAAAATTAACTTTTTAATTAGTTCCTTTCTGCTAAGACATTGTTCTCGAAATAAGGAGGATTGTTTATGCTTTTAAATAAAATGTGGGATGGTCGTTGTACTGAATATACCTAACTCTGATGTGCAACAACTTTGGCTTACAAACAAAATAACCATTAAAATGTTGGTTAGCACGTCATCACGGTTCGTCTATTAATTAATTCAAAACATTGCCTTTGTATATTGTGCCCAATAACCAAACTCAACAGGCTCGACGTCCATTCTTGTTAGTAACAACCACAACAAACAAGAGCGGAACATTTAGTGCTCTTTACACATGTACCTATTCATAGAATAACTTTAACGAACCAAAACCATGCACAAGTTGTCTAAGAACACCAACATCTGACAGAACCAGCCCTAACAAGGCGTAGTGACTTGGACTACCAAAACTAACCAACCAATTTAAATGGCTCGTGAACAAGTACGGAAAGTAAGTGCTGGTTGCGACTTCGCAACTTTGCCTACCTCATCTAGGCCACAAATGTACGGAGTTGTTAAACATTGCGAATGGGCTGCCGGTCAAATAATTCGTCCGTAGTAGGCTGCTCTAACTGAGCCTTTGTACCTATAAGTCTCGTTTACGTAACGACATTGGACAGGCTAGTAACTTCGTTTACTTTGAAGCGCGACGGAAGTACTTTATAACAACGTGTGGACATATTGGGTCGCCCCGTCAGCTGCAGGCCCTAATGGAAACCTTCCCTATTTGCTGGAAAATTATTCACTACAATGTAATGAGGCGAGAAGGCGTTCAGGTAACCTGCCGCGAAGCTTTGCGGCATAGAGTTTGAGAATATTTTAATAGATATCAGAGGTAGATATCATTGATACCTACTTACGTAGAATGTAAAAAAACTTACCTGTATAATATTTGTGTCGGGAAAATTGTCCTGTATCTAAGCTTCATTAAACATTATTTAAACGCTCTACGACTTTTGCTGTCCTCTCTCTATCTCCTATTTTATTGGTTTTCTATAAAAAAAAACATTTAACCCACGATATTTTCACTACATCTAAATGCATACACAGCTAAAAAAAATAGATAAAGACATTTTCTTAACGGAAATCAGCTCTTGCTCGTGATATTGCTATAAAATACAATTCCTAGTCTGCTACGAGTTCCTTCTAACATACCTTAATAGGCTGTTACTTTAATAGGCACACTGATTTAAACCCAAAGCGTGGTAGTGAAAACATTAACAAAGAAAACGCCCATACTTCACCAAATTTAGTGTAATAAGTAGAGATTTCTTCACTAAACCCTATTAGCAGTATCTTCACGATATTTTCGCTCGCGTAATTACACAAGTAGGCTCTGATAAACCTGGTCACAATTCTAGTGACATCGATGGCGTAAATCATGGCACCGTGAAGTACCTCAGTCAGCAGGCGCCGGGAGTTACGACCAGGTTCGAGACCGTCGGAGCAACATGGACCAGTCATCGGGCAGTCGAGTCACTGCGAGGAACCATATCGTCTACACGGATCATAAGGGCCGGAAGTGAGTATAAACCCAACACCCAATACTTTACTGATTCCACAATGTTTAATAGGCAATGAATCTATTTTTTCTTTACTGGTATGTCTTGTTTCTTATCCTATTTTGGAATAGGCAAAAAAAAGATCTTACGGAAAGTCCGCTAGGTAGTAATCGTTAAAAAAAAGTTGTACATAAAACGTTGACGGTTGTTTTTAAATTTTTGAGACTATGATGCATATTATAAATTCCAGATCATTTTCCTTTCGCCCATAGTGAGATTGAGCGATTGAGCAGAATCGGGGGTCAAAAGTGTTCGTACAATCTCTTGGAAGAAGCCACCTTGCGAAATTGACCACAGCAAGTGGAGAAGTCGTCACTTCGAAGCCGTCAGTCCTTTCGGAGGTTGAAGACTTCTATGGCCGGTTTTACGCATCGCATGCATCTCGTCCTGATCCCGAAAATGGGGACTCTAGAGCCACATTGACACGCCACTTCACCGAAGACCTGCCAGAAATCAGTACTGGCGAAATTGAGATCGCTCTTAGACAGCTCAAAAACGGAAAAGCTCCAGGAGAGGATGGCGTTACAACAGAACTATTAAAGGCTGGAGGTAAACCGATATTGAGGGAGCTCCAAAAGCTTTTGAACGCTGTCCTGTTCGAAGGAAGAACTCCGGAGGCGTGGAGTAGAAGTGTGGTCGTCCTGTTCTTCAAAAAGGGAGACAAAACCCTGTTCAAGAACTATCGACCCATTTCTCTTCTAAGCCACGTCTACAAGCTGTTCTCAAGAGTGATCACAAACCGTCTTGCGCGAAGACTCGACGAATTTCAACCTCCGGAGCAGGCTGGACTTCGGAGCGGTTATGGCACCATAGACCACATCCACACAGTGCGGCAGATCATAGAAAAAACTGAAGAATATAATCTGCCCCTGTGTTTAGCATTCGTGGACTATGAGAAGGCCTTTGACTCGGTTGAGATCTGGTCCGTTCTGGAGTCTCTGCAGCGTTGCCAAGTTGACTGGCGATACATCCAAGTGATAAGATGCCTCTACGAGGCTGGCACCATGTCCGTCCAAGTACAAAATCAGCAGACACGTCCCATACCATTGCATCGAGGAGTGAGACAAGGGAATGTTATTTCCCCGAAATTGTTCACAAATGCAATGGAGGATATGTTCAAGACGCTGCATTGGAAAGGACGTGGCATTAACATCAATGGCGAGCACATCTCTCACTTGCGATTTGCAGACGACATCGTCATCATGGCAGAAACGCTGCAGGACCTTCAACTGATGCTGAATGACCTAGCTGATTCTTCTCTATGGATCGGCCTACGGATGAACTTGGATAAAACCAAGGTCATGTTCAATGAACATGTTCTACCGGAACCGATTTCAGTACACGGCACCGTTCTCGAAGTTGTTCAAACATTGCAGTTGGGTAGAAACAACTTCGAGGACGAGGTAAACAGAAGAATTCAGCTGGGTTGGGCAGCATTTGGGAAGTTACGTCGAGTATTAACATCAGCGATCCCACAGTGCCTGAAGACAAAAGTCTTAAATCAGTGTGTCCTACCTGTAATGACATACGGAGCTGAGACGTGGACACTGACGGCACGGCTGGTCCACAAGCTCAAAGTCGCCCAGCGTGCTATGGAAAGGGCTATGCTCGGCGTTTCTCTGAAGGATCGAATCAGAAATGAAGTGATCCGACAGAGAACCAAAGTCATCGACATAGCGCATCGTTTTAGCAGGCTGAAGTGGCAGTGGGCCGGCCATATTTGCCGTAGAACCGATGACCGTTGGGGAATACGAGTTCTCGAGTGGAGACCGCGTCTCGGCAAACGGAGTGTAGGACGCCCTCAGGCAAGGTGGACTGATGATATACGCAAGATGGCTGGCAGAAGCTGGATGCGAAGAGCCGAAAACAGATCACAGTGGCGTGCAATTGGAGAGGCCTATGTCCAGCAGTGGACAGGTATGGGCTGATGATGATGATGATGATGAGATTAGAAGCGCATTTCCGACATGAAATGCGGTTAAATAAAAGTAGAATAATACATCACAAATATTCATAGTCTGACCAGCGAGTCGTGGCATTTACAATTTATTGAGATCTGATTTGCAACACTAGCAATGTATCAATCACAGTGTCTGACATACCACTCACGCCACAAACACGTCTGAAAAGTAAACAATAATTAGAAGTTAGTATATAATATTTTAGAATCATACCCGGAAAAAAAAACCGAGAAAATGCTGCGTCAGAAAATGTAAACATACTGTAATTAAATTCCATGTCCATGTTCCATGAACTATTTATTATTATTTGTTATTTCACAGTCGGTGAGCTTTAATATCTACCTAAATATTTCGTGTAACAGGTAATCGAGAACAAATGGGAAAGGTTAAATATCTTAATTATCAATATACAATAATAATTATTATTTTATATATTTTAGTAAGAAAAAAGAATTATAATTTAAAAGTAAATGTTTGCAAGTGTGTGTGTGTGTGTTCGTGTGTGTGTGTGCGTGTGCGTGTGTGCGAGTGTGTGTGTATGTATGTGTGTAAGAATGAATGAATGGAGGAAGTCATATATACACATATTATATACCAATCAAACGTTCGATAACAAGCTCTCAGTTTCTTCATAAGACAAATTGAGAAGAAAATTTGTAGTCTTTAAATTGTGACGTGTTATTTATCTACATTAATTTACTTGGTAGGTACCTACTTACTTAGTAAACTAACCTAAACGTAGGTACACACAGGCCGCGGCCGAACCTATTGTCATTTTCGCAAGCAGTCTCTATGTGACAGGGTTCATAGAACCTACAAGCGTGGCCACGGAATGCTCCCGGGCCGTTTTGTGTGCCATCACTTTAACCCTGAGTTCCTATATTATGAGTTACGGGTAACGGGACGTTACCTTACACATTTTTGAGACAAACAACGTTATGAGTTGTCAAAGTTGCATGAAAGAAGCAACCCGTTATCCCGGTCATTAAGATCTTGAAATAAGACAGCAATCATCAAGTAATTAATGTACGGGAGTGAAAGTTGGGTATGGCAGAAGAAGCATAAAAGTAAAGTCAATGCCGTAGAAATGCGGTCATTGCGGAGCATGAAAGGGGTGACATTGAATGACAGGATAAGGAATAGTGTGATAAGGGAAAGTTGCGGTTTGAAGGAAGACGTAGTGACCAAGATTGAAAAGGGCATGCTTCGGTGGTTTGGGCATATAGAGAGAATGGATGAAAGGCGATTGACGAAAGAGATTTATATGGGTGATGTAATGGGCCGAGTGAGTAGAGGTCGCCCCAGAAGGACATATACAGACCGGATTGGTGAGTCCTGGCCGAAGGTGGCGTGAAAAGTACTCGAAACCGAAGGTCATGTATGAAAAGATGTATGAATGTAGATGAAGCGAAAGGGGTATGTCAGGACCGTGACAAATGGAGATCTGTAGCCTCTGCCTACCCCTCTGGGAGACAGGCGTGAAGTGTATGTTTGTATGTATGTATGTCATCAAGATCGTTTTTCCGAATTCATTCAATATTTTTCAGTGATATCAGGTAGCCTTTTTTTCTTACTACTACTTTCTGACTCGCTGACCAGACTATACTTACTTCCCCTCCTGGTGAAAGTCGAAAGGAAGTACGGTGCAGTTTTACTTACTTAACTCTTTATGATTCGCAAATTATGTCACTGTAAAATGTATTGACGATTTAACTCACTCCAATTTTACGATCTCTGTTAATATATACGTAATGCTAAGCTGCCGTCGAGATCAGAACCCGTTTAGTTTCGAACAGCGAGCAGTCGCTGCACGTACTGTCAATAGTTGCAGTCCACCTAATTTTGTGTACACAACACATCTAAATCTCTCGCAATCGAGGACTTTTTAAGTCTTGTTTTTATAATGGCATATGAAAATAGACGAAAAAATACGTATCCGTATTTTTTATTTCGCTCTGCGTTGTGATAGTCATTCATCATTTTCATTATGAAAATCGGATTTTTCCAAAAGGCCAGAACCGCCATTACGGCCACAATACTAAAAGTACACCCATAAAAAAAATACTTTGGCGATAATAACATGGCTGCTATTTGTTAATATTTGCGACTTCTCTGCGTATAACATGGCCACAAAGTAGACCACAATTCTCGATAAAAAATATAGAATTTTTATTTATTTATTCCTATTGCCGTCCTAATATACGAGGCCCTTAAAATATGAATGCTTGGTATACCCAGCCGGTGCAGGAAAAACCAAAAAATACTATTTTTTATCGATCAATTGTGATATAGTTTCACCCTTTTCAATATGTGTACTGTTGCAAGTGCCATACTGTATTTATGACCTGGATTTTTTGCTAACAAGTTTAGATAGCACCTGAACTTATTGGAATGCTGAAGTAAAACTATTTTATTACCGTTTATAAACATTTCTAACGTTTAAATACAAGGCTGTCCTACGGCAATTACGGCAATTACGGCATTAACCTATTTACCTACGTTTTTATGCACCTTAATTTGTACATATATCTATATTTAGTACCATTATCTTCAAAGGAAAAGCTGACTGATTGACTGACTGATATATCAGCCCTAACGGCTAAACGTAGACACTTGAAATTTGGAATGGACGTAACTTAGGTACCGTAGAGGTGCACTAAGAAAGCGATTCCCGTTATTCCCACGGGAACAGGAATAAACGGGAAATTCCTTTTGTATGAAAAATCTGAACCGCTCAAGTGAGACGCTTGAAATTTGGGATGCAGGTACCTTAATAAATATAAAGCTTAGTTGTACGAGGATATAGGAAAATTCCCACGGGAACAGGAGTTACCGGGTCATCTAGTTATGTATATTTACAAGATACATATTTACTCTTATTATTTTAGTATTAGATTACAACATGCTCGACCGGATAGCTACACACACTACCTATTACAATATAGGTCAAGTTCCGTTATATATGAATCAGGTTACCTGGAAGAAATCGTTTTGAGCGGTTAGATTGCACATGGCGACCTTATCCATTTGCAATCTTACCATTGTTAGTTTTACATTTAGTAATGTACAGTGTGCAATAAAGAGTATATTCATTCATTCATTCATAATTTACCTGTTGCAAATATACCCCTAATAAGTACAAAAAACTTATTTAAACTTGTAATTTTTGGACTGTATTTTCCTTAGACATTTTACGAATTTAAAAAATGTGTGTACTTATTTCACGACGAGACTACTTTACGCCACATTTAAAACAAATTTTTATGCCATAGTTTACAACGCAGTTTCGTTAACTATGAGTAATTGTACATATCGGGGCGAAAATAAGCAAAGATAAGTTGGAGCATTATATTTCTTTTTTGCTCGACGTTTCGACATTTGCATGTGTAGTGGTCACGAGCAAATTGTGAAATACCTTTGTAAACGAAAGAAAATCTGTTGGTAAGACTGGTTATTTATCACCAGTAATTATGTAAAGCAATTATTCTGTAACTTGTATATTTTAAATGTTAAACGTAACAAATGGACGCCATTATTTCTTTCAATTTAGTCCAACAAGTCGAATTGAATCACGTAATCTATATTAATTCCTCTTCTAAAATTACCTTTTCTGTTCCTCAATGAAATAGAGTGAAAAGGTTGGATGTAAAATGAAAGAGCAATTCTCTGATTCAGTATTTTTAACACGTTCACTGTTCAGTGCCCAACATGGCTCACAACGATATTGAGTGACAAGCCCGTGACAACAAGGACAAACAGGGACCACTGGGAGCATACAACAGGGTACTTTAGCACCTACATAAAGGAGTTAGTAACGTACAGTTCATGATACCACATGTCTTTGAACTTAACTTATGACAGATGCAAAAATATTTCATCAGATAATTTACATTAAATTTTCTTTCGCCGTAATGTCTCAGCACATTATTCTTACAGTTTGAATAACAGTATCTTAGCACCTACCTAAAGTACCCTGTTGTATGCTCCCAGTGGTCCATGCTTTTACTTGTTGTCACGGGCTTGTCACTCAATATCGTTGTGAGCCACCATGTGGGGCACTGAACAGTGAACGTGTTAAAAATACTGAATCAGAGAAATTGCTCTTTCATTTTACATGCAACTTGTCTAATTGTCTTAACTCTGTTTACGAGGACAATTAACGTGTAAAATGCACTAAAAATAAAATATACATTATCGCGTTAGTTTTTGGCAAGGTGGATTTAATACGAGTATATGATTACAGGTACTCTTTATTACATCACGTTGGGTTAAATACGCTTGGCGAACCGCGCGCGCCTTAGATTAGGGCTTAGCAAAAAAAAAAGAAAGAAGCACAGAAAATTATACTTATTCGAAATGATTTTTCTTTGTTACGGTCCACTGTAGGTCTAAGCTTTCCTTTAAGTTGATTTTGATTTTGCAAATGCGAACATTTTCAGACAATGCTTTAACTAAGGCTGCCAAATAATTTGAAGCACAAAGTGTTATTTACGACAGGAAAGTACCAAGTCGTAAAATCGACCGTATCTAATTTTTCACAAATTTTCACAATTATATTATTAATATGAACCAAATATCAACGAAAAATATTCGCAGTTCCAGCCATTCGTACAAGTACCTACTAGTGGCGAGGCTAGGGGGTAAGCTGGTAGTACAAGACAAGCCTATGCCAGGCACATTAACAATTAATATTTTCAAGGAAATTAAGTAGCGTAGGGATTTATTATAGCTCAAATAAGTAAGACAAATAAAAATATCTAAATAAGCATTGGTTAAGTGCCTACTTTTTACTACCGGCTTACCTCCTAGTTTCGCCACTAGTACCTACATCATTTAGCTTGTCTTTTAAAAAAAAGGGCCGAAATTATATTCTAATGCGTAGTAACATTAAACGGGGATAAAGAAAAGAAAGTTTCCTTAAAGTAGGAGTAGCGTACAGTTCATGATATCACCTGTCTCTGAACTTAACTTATGACAGATGCAAAAACTTTTCATCAGATAATTTACATTAAATTTTCTTTCGCGGTAATGTCTCAGCACATTATTCTTACTGTTTGAATAACAGTATCTTGTAGGAGCAAGTACCCAATACCAAGTTAAAGTTACGAATAACTTTGATTATATTATTCCTGTCTCAATGTTAATAATCTTTATCTATTTGCCTATATAACCCTTAAACCTTGCTTAATCGCGCTGTCACTCACATCACGTTGTAAGGTAAAATGAAACTGTGGGTACCTATATTCCGCATTTAACATACAACTGACAAGTTCACTTGAGCATGGTATATCTTCGAAATAGTATTTCTGCCTTAACTGTCAGACCAAAATGGAAATGGAGGCATGACTCCAATCCAGTCGACCTTATACCAGTACATAAATGTTTGTACTGGTAATTTCGTATACGGTTATCGGACCTCAAACCACTGTGTTCTATTAGAACCGGGCAGTTGGTAGCAGCCTAACAGTGACAAGACATATAACGCGATCCGATTTGTTGAAACAAGCTGAGTCGAACGAAGCGTCAGATAACAGCCAATCAGAGCGCGTATTCTATGTCGTGTCTCTCTTGACTAGCGTGCTACGCCTGCTGATATACGTAACCTTAGCATTCGGGGAAGGATTCTTAGAGATAGATTTAAAAAAAAACGCGCACATACATTGCATGCCAGTTTTTAACCGTGCTCACGATACATGCAACTGTGTCTAAACGTCGATTGAAGACAAAAGTAAGCTTCTACCTTATTTTTAGAATAACTTGTACTGTACAGAGCTTATTTTTAGAATAATTAAATAGGTACATGTAAATACAAGGAGAGCTATACACACATCAAGTGTCTAGGGATCAAGTACATTTTAGAAGATTGCAATCAAGAATATATTTTACAAAAACTGAATTCATTCATAATTTATTCAAAACTAGTGGACGCCTCGCGATTTCATTCGCGTAGTTTCAGTATGTCATACAAATTATAGCACCCTCTATACTGCCTAAGTCCCACAGGAACAGGATAAAAAGCATCCTATGTTATTCTCCTGGTTCTAACCTACGTCCCCACCAATTTTATTGAGTTATAAGTGTTGTAACAAACCCGTCTTTGTTTTATACATATAGATGTAGTGATAAGTCATTGATGTAGGCATGGGGAATTATGTAGGAGATCAATCCAAAAGATTAGATTTGATTTAAATAAATTAGATTTTCTTAGAGCTAAAAATGTTCTTGATCCCTAGACACTTTTGATGTGTTTAATTAAGAAATCAAACAGTGCCCTTTCAATGTAGGAAATAATGACGGTAACATGCATACCATAAAATGTGCGGAGCATGTAACGGTGATGTACTCACCACAATCAATATTTAGTTATTTTCTATTCTTTTGGCACGTGAAAAACAATGTGTTTAAATGTACAAAGTTTCACTTGTGTTAAGTAAATAATATTACCTACGTAAAAGTGGTCAGCCAGTGTTCAGCTAAATTTATCACAATTTTGCGCGTGATATGTGATACGTATACTTCGAAGACTTCTCTGTTTCATGTGTGATTCAACCTTAGGGCGCTAGACCAGATTCCTGGCCCGCCGTACACAACGGAAGGCCCCACTTAGGGACACGACGCGTTGCGCGCTTCAGGCACTCGTACATCTTGAATTCATCGACCGTCAATGATGCGTGTCCTTAGATGAGGCCTAAGAAATAACATGCAGCTCAAAATAAAATAGATAATATTATTTTAGCAGGACCCTTATTTAAACACGACCAAACATTTTTCTAAAATAAAGTCATTTGTTCAGTATTTCAGCGAAATACAGGCTGTTGATAAAATGTGCACGTTGTCGGATTCAGTTAGTCACATTTTAAACAAACACGATAGTCACATTTCGTACTGCAAAGTTGCCGTTATCGTATTCAAAACGACACGAGACATACATTCAACTTTGTACTGCATAATGGACAAGTGGAGTCAGCGAAATGTTTAGCTGCGCTTTTTGTTTTCCTTTAAGAGGAACGTTTTGTGTCATTTGTTTGTGATGTTCTCAATTGGACGGCATTTTTAACCGGCTTGAAAAAAGAAGGACTGTTTTGAATTGGACCGTACAATTTTGTGGTGTGCTGAAAATGAGGTTTCCTTTTTGTTTAAATTTTGTCATGAAAATACTATACAACAATTCTAAATGCTAGTTCAATTCGGTTATTTTTTGTTCATATATAGGTTTTGTTGGTTCTGTCCACGTGCGACCGTCACTATTTTAATAGAGGAAAGATTTGTCTACTTTATACGTATATCTGGGGACGATTACTTTTGTTTTAAAGACATAAATGACGTTCATCAAGCTTTGTGTTATGCTACTGTATATCTGTATGTTATAGCACTTATAATGATGAAAAATAAATGCTTTGACTTTGACTGTGTATGAAAGCTTTAATGCATCTCGATAATTCTCTGTTAGAACGCAACATAATCCCTCACACGGGCTAAAACTTATACAGGTAAATATTGTATACAGAAATTCCAACGGAAACGGAATAAACAGTGGGCAACAAACGAGACACAGCTAGTAAGTAATTAAAAGACAAATGTATGTATATAAAATAAAGTTGTGTTAGTTACGCTATGCATACGATTTATGAACGGCTGAACCGAGTAATACCAAGGACTTTTTGTCCCGATCCTGTGAGACGCGTAGCAATAAATAGGTAATGTTACAATTCGTATGAAATATTGAAACTACGCGAATGAAATCGCGGGGTGTCCACTAGTAATTTATAAAAAAATGCGTATTTATATGTACAGGTAAATTTAAAGCTTGATTTCAGAGAAGACAGTCGTGATCTCAGAAATCAACCCTTCAAGCTAATATTTGTTTCGCTTTTACCTCATTTATGCAAATACAAGTAAACTATTTTTATATATGTGCATAAAAAAACCGAACTACCCGCATCACTTAGAATCAACGGTAAACAACTATATATAAAATAATATAATATAATATAAAATCTATAGGTACATACAATATCTAAATATATAAAAGGAAAAGCTGACTGACTGACATATCAACGCACAGCCCAAACGACTAAACTTATACACTTGAAATTTTGAACGGACGTAGCTTAGGTACCGTAGGGGTGCACTAAGAAAGGAATTCCAGAAATTCCCACGGGAACGGGAATTAACGGAAAAATACTTTTGTATAATAAATAAAAAACGCTCAAGTTAAACGCTCGAATTTTATACTACGCGCATGAAATCGCGGGGCGTCCACTAGTTTTATAAGTTTATTAACAGAGTAATTTGCTAAGTTGTTTTTTTTATAATTTAAAAGGTCAAAAACAAAAAAAACAAACAAAAACAAAACTTTGTATGAAAATGACAACGCTTAAACGACTTGAGACCCTAGTTCAACCATTCTGTAAGGAACTATTGCCTATTGGCGGCACTACATCTTTTACCTGAACTGTGAGCAAATAAATTATCGTACGCAATGAAATAGATACGAAATGGATAATCTGATATTTTGGCGTTTTGGTTGCATCTGCATGAAAGCCCATAGCATACACTAGTAAAATAAAAAAAAAACTAAAAAGCCAATAAAATACAATCGTAAGAATTGATGAATTGAATCGTTATCATTCGTTACCATTTTACTGGTTACCATTTTACTAGTATTATTATACCTACTACGCTATGAATCACTTACCTAAACTTAATATTATCTTTACTGTTACCTGTAAGCATTTTAATGTGTCTGTCCTCACTTTCAAACCATGCTGGTACAGGTCAAAGGAAAATGCAAAAAAGAATGTAGGTAAGATGTACCTACCACTGTTGGTGCTGACTATACTTATTCAGATAAAGAAGTAAATGATCATATTGTCAATATCTATATTGCCTGCCTTTCAAGTCATTATCATATTAATAATCGATTTCTAAAGCTGACTCCTACAGTCAGCTCTCAGATCTTATGTAGCTTAAACCAGTGGCACTTCCTATGTAATTAATCAATATTTAATAAAACAATTTAAGTATATCAAACATTCAATTATATTAATTTGATTCTGAAGTAACTGGATTTCCAAGTTTTGCAGCGGCCAATTGTGCACTTTCTATATAGTTCTATGATACAAACAACTGCGTTATTTACTTAACAAGTTGGCCAGTCTCAGAGACAGGAAGCCAATGTAGTGTCTATTGCAAGCAATGTATACCTACTTATTTATACTTTTAGAAACTTTAGCAGCACACCATCTGATTATCTCAAGTTGTATCTTTATTTACCTGATAAATTGTGACTTGCTCTGTGGGCAGCTTCCCTGTCTAGGATTTTTGGTATAACTGGTCTACAATAGTTATTCTATAATAGTTTACCAAATACACTCTACCGAATGAAAAATGGTCAGTTGGAAAATTAAAAATCTCGAAAATTAAGAAAAGGAGCATAATGAAATAAATTGAATTTAATAGACCAATAGTCTTTAAACAGAAATTCTTAAATGTCTTAGTTTTTGCAACTTCATGTCATAAAAATTAGAAATTTGAAAAGAATAGATTTTTTAATTTGGAGCTCAGAATTTACGGTATTTGTTTTCAATCTGTCACTTAATTTGGTATAAATACCATGTTGATAGTAAAAAATATTTATTATTCAAGCAAAAATAATGTCACACCTGAACAATGTGCCAGAATATACACTTTGCTGGACATCGACTGGAGTCAGCGAAGTACAGCAAGGGAAGTCGGTGCAGCACTGTAAACCGTGCTAAATGTTCGTCGACGTTACCTGGATACTGGTTCTAACCTACGCAGACCAGGAACAGGCAGAACCAGGTGGACCACAGGCCGAGAAGACGCTTCATGATCGCTTTCTTACAGGAACTGAGCTAACAAACCAGTTTCTTCGCCTCGGAGGACGTCTCCAAGCGCATGGACAGTAAGACGGTGACTAGCTGAAGCTGGCCTGAAGCCTTTGCGAACGGCCCTAAGCTGGAGCTGGGACACCGAGTCTCAAGATTGACATATGCTCAAACCCACCTAAATTGGACTTTTGCAGATTGGTCAAAGGTCATGTTCTCCAACGAATCAAAATGTATGCTGTATAAGCACGTCGGCAGACATAGAGTGTACAGAAGACCAGGGGAGAGATTCAAACAAGCTTGCATTAAAGAGAAGGTAGCCTACGGTGGTGGCGGTTTTCTTGTGTGCACCGGAATTACTTCAGAGAGTCGCACAAAGGTCGTGTTCATTGAAAATGGATCTCTAACAGAAAGATACGTGGAAGAAATCCTGAATTAATATGTTGGCCCATTCATGGTGAATTTGGGTGATGACGTCATATCTCCAAGAAATGAACATCCCTCGCATGGAGCGGCCAGACCGCAGTCCAGATCTGAACCCGATTGAGCATGCCTGGGACGAGCTCGGGAGACGCATAAAGCAACGAAATCCTCCCCCGAGTTTCTTTGTTTGAACGCGCTAATCTCAGGAACTACTGGTTCGAATTGAAACAATCTTTTTGAGTTGAATAGACCATTTATCGAGGGAGGCTTTAGACCATATAGCATGACGCTGCAACTATTAGAAGCGAAGAAATCATGGAAAATGTGAAAAAACGGGGAAAATCCCCATCTTTGAGGGCTTCCGTTGCGTGCGCTGCGAAAACGGTTCAAGATACCAAAAATATATATATAATTATTCCTCTTGAAATGATCTAAAAACATATCCACGACGGTATCGACGGGACCGTTTTCATGGTAATCAAATTTGGTCGAAATGAATGCATTATTTGTTAAGATTAATGCATTATCAACGTAAATAATATTAAAGATTAAAGGTGTTGTTGATTAAGAGTATTTAATCGTGAACAAAATTGTCTTTGAAATCACTTAATTTCAATGAACATTTTAGAAGATATTACAATTATTAAACAACACCGATATAAAATTCACCCGCGTATGATGTGCAAAACATGACGCTGCAAGGAGTCATGTAATAATACTTTTTAAATACTATATCATTTTGTTTTAAGGATAATATTTTGTTTCTAATAATTTCACAATTTTTAACACAAATTAGGTTAGTTTTTAGGTTTAGGTATATTTTATTTACCGATTTACGTAAGTACCAAATACAGGTAAAAAAATAATAATAATAAATACACTTCACGCGTTTTAATCCCAAAGCGGGGGTAGGCAGAGGCACTTTCTTGAGGTAAAAATAATACGTTATAAAATTAATTTTCTCTTAGACTTCGTATACACCGTCTTAGAAACGTTGTTGGGCTCGCCAATATCAACAACTTTTACTTTGGCGACAACGCGGGGAAATGAAAATGAGAATTTTCTTCTTCATACAAAATAGATTCTTTTTTAAATCTTTTGCTTCTTCTCCCATATTCTCATATTCAGGTCACAGTGTAATGAGATAACTAAATAAACGATCGAAAAAAACATCTCCAAGTACCATTAGTAATCGAACTTCTGTCTAGCTGTCAAAAAAAGTTTCAAACACAAAAATATAACTACCTTGAACCTGATAGCAAATCAACCATTACAGTTTATAGACATAAGAAAGTATGCGTACGGAATAGGATTTTCTTATGCGATCTGTCTAATATGCGATGCGATACGGTCGTATGGTAAAACGATCGATCTCCAAAAAATCGATTTCTATATTATCGTCTTTCTTCGAATATTTAGTTTAAGTTCAACTTCACTTCAGCGTCGACAATGTAATTAACTACTTAGTTAAGGTACGTATCTAGGCGCACCAAGATTACGCGATGCAATGGTACCTAAGGAATTGGCACATAGTGACGTGTACAATTTTGACAGAAGAAGCTAAGGGAGAAGTATTTCTGGGTGCGCGATGACAGCGCCAACTCAAGTTACAAATACGGTTGCCTTCGAAATGTCAAATTCCCGGCTGTCATTACAACTTACATTTATTCCATTAAATATTCTAGGGGCCTTACTAATAATGGCGGAATTACTATTTGGAAGATACACAAAGCTCAACTTAACTTGTCAGTTGTATGTCAAATACGGAAAAACCAGTTCAAGTAGACCTGTAATAACCGTTGTATAAGTGACAACGCGTTTATTGCTAAGGGGGTAAATCTATAGTCTCGATATTAAGGTAAGCCTTTTTTATTTTATGTCTAAAATGGCACAATCAGTAGATTTCGCTTAGTACATTACGGATTTTTCATGGCTGTCGTTATGAGAAGTAAAGAAATAAGCAAATTTAATCGAATAACGCATTTCATATAATTAACAGACGATTATTTATGAGTGCTTGTACTCTCAATAATCCATCCTTTTATGTATTTTCAGTTAAACATGACCAAAGTAATCATAAAAACTGGGTTCCAACCAATCACACACGACATTGAAAGGAAAACATTTTAGCTTAACATGTGCAAGATGTAAAAGAAATTAAATATGAAGATGCTATGAGCCACACCATTGAAGCACATGTTATTCGACAAACTTCAGTGACATCGACGCCATAAAAAAACATTCTTGAATGTAAGCTGTTGTTCACTGTTTATGCAATTTATGATTACTACATCAAAATAAACTACACCGTTAGTAGGTTCCTGTACTGGGCCGTCTAGATAGGTACCACCGCACCAGATATTTTATCGTGAAATAGGCGTATGTAAACATTTCTATATTCTGGGAAAAGAGCACTGTTATTACTGGATATACAAGAATTATTCCTCTTGAAATGATCTAAAAAAATGTCCACTACAGTAGGAATATGTCTAGCTTTTAAGACTAACTCACTAGAACCGTTTTTATGGTAATCAAATTTGGTCGAATTTTTATTTGTTATAATATTATAAAGAGGAAAAAAAATTATGGATGGATATTTGTAACGAATATAAAAGTTACTTGACGAAGGAACGAAAAAAATGCGAGTAACACAGCAGTCCAACTAGTAAAGAAATAAACTCTATGTTGTGTTTCTTTGGAAACAAATCTTATGTTTTGGAACGAAACATTTCCTTAGCCGATATGTCCAAATCTCTTTGGTCTATGTCAAAACCTAATTACGACCACAATCGGTGTCGTAAGTTAATAGAATAGTTACTAAATCTTTATCAGGTCATTATTAGTCAAGCGTCGTATACAAGGTTTATCAATGTTTAGTTATTGAAGTGTTTAATGGTTATATAACTTTTTTATTATTAGTAAGGCTTAGTAGCTTAGTAAGGCTGTTAAGTTGAAACAAGGAATTCTATGTCTAAAAACAAAACGAGAACCTCACATGCTCTATGAATAATTGTTGTATGCTCAGACCAAACACATCTAGACTTGCAAGCCACATACCACCTTCAGTCCGTCTATTTTCCACCAAAATGTATGGTAAATGATGTACTTCTGGATCCAAACCGTCACTTTCACTATTAATTTGACAGTTTGGATCAAGATTTACCCTGATACGTAGCAAGGAACAGAAGATATTGTCTCTTACTCTTTCACTCCTGCATGTCGTTGTCTCGTTTTACTCTAAACGTCCGTTTTGGCAAATCTTCGTCGTTGTTTTTGGTCTGAGGATGTATGTGTATTTTTTTTGCGTTCTGGACATAATAGTACAGTTATTTGGTATTTTTACTTGGAAAGTTTTCCGGCAGTTTTGAAAATTGGTAATTTTATAAATTATGCTATTATGCGTGCTCTTACCGAATTTTTCCTTTGCCACCTCGTATATTTGCCGCTCGCGCCGCCATATTGCAAAAATGGCGCCTAAAAGCCTTTTTTTACAATAACTCCTTTCAGACGAATTATCTATACAAAATAATAGAAGAGAGAATTTCCTTCAATTTAGGTCATAACCTTTTTTTCTTTGACCCTTTTTCCAAGCGTTTCTTTAACTTCCTAGGTCCGGCCTTATAACAAAACAAATGCCATATTTCGAGTTCATGAAACCTCAGCAGTGAATGCCAATCCAAAATGATGTCTGTCCTGCTTAAATCTCACGTACAACGAAACAGAATACTTTCTTTGTTCGTGTTAGTATATTTTAAATGTAATCGATTCAGAATACCATATACATACACATACACACACACAAACACGCGCTCACCAAAAATTTAAAAGTATACTAAATGCAAACTGACCTCGTTAACACACTAGGTCTTTACATGACCTAGCTAGGAGTGTCAGGGCTCATATTTCTTGTTCATATCTTTCTTGTAATTTCTCGTCTTTTTTGTATTCTTTGTATTCTGTATTTTTATGTTGAATAAATTATTATTGTTTTTTTTTCCAGACGTATTAATTATGTCAACATGATTTAATAAAAGGTCCTGAGATCTAATCACCGGCTATTACTAAAATTGACTAGGCTTTTCTGCGGCGAAGTAAAAAATGTGCAGGAAAGCATTCCCAGAAGTGTAAAATTTAATTTAGGAAATAAAATCAAGGCATACCATAAAACTCGCGTGTTTCACCGTAATTATGAGGTGAAAGGTGGTTGATTCGTACAGATTTTATGGTACAAATTGTTAGGTTGACGGCGGCCACCGATAATTTACCCACAAATTGATCCATAATGTACTCTATTCTTCGTTTTATGTACAAACTGATGTTTAATTCGAGGCTTCTTGTACTTAGTTAAAAACTATCCTTTTAGTGAGAACAATAGGAAAGTTTGTTTTTTACTTTAAGCCATTACAGCTTTAAAATGTCATTAAGCGACATCTGCACCGGCCGCCCCACAACATTTTAGGTGTCGGTGATTTGCTTTATGAGTTGAGTGTTTACTCATAAAATATATGTTGACATTTCAGCACCATTTGATGTTATTTTCGATATGGTAACTGTTTAATAGTTTGATCAGTATCATGCGGTTACAAAAACTCATTCCACTTGTAATAGGGTTTTTGACAATATCCGTTTCTGTTTTATTAAAAGTAATAAACATAAACCCAAAAATAGCTATTTCCGTTTTACGTCATACTATCAATTTGAATAATGAAGCGAAGTATCTAGAAGTAAACTTCCTTACGTGTTGGTTCTTAAGATGGCAGTATTGAGTACCTACGTACTGAGTACTGTAAGTGCATTGCCAATATCGGGTTGACACTGATTTTTGTTTGTGGGTTTCCTTGTGATAAAGAACTTACATGAATATCTATGTAATTGTATAATGCTGTGTCGAGAATATTGATCATTTTAATTTAAACGTGTTAATTGGACGTGTAGACATATGATAGCCAGAAAGGCAAAATACCGACTCTATACAATTCACAGAACAATTTCCACAAAGACTGTATTTTTCAATAAAGTGTTGCTTTCTTATGCTCATTCGTTTTTTACTCTCTTTTTTTCTGCGGGAAAAAAATACGAGCAACATTGTTTTTCAAAGCAGACAAGAAAGTAATACCTTTATAACATGCCGAATGGAAGTCGAAATTTCCATAGGAAGTGGTGCCGTAGTTGCGTTACCCGTAAATCTTCTTACAAGGGGATTTTATTTCGTAACTTTCTCTCTCTATCTATGTGACGTGAAGGAGTTGTGAATACTCAGTCGGACTTACTTAACTTCCATAAATCAATTTGTGTACTACAGACGAATGTGACGTCACGAGTTCGCGGATCGAGAATGTCTTTTAGCAGAGCACTTTTCCCAGACACTTTATATAGCATGGAAGGCCAGGTAGTTTGATAAAATGTTTTGGTTGTCGTATGCATAGAGTTGAGCGGCAGTACGTTGTACCGTAGTCGAGTGTTGGGTTCGTTGTGCATGCGTAATGTTCTCCCGCCGCGGTTCAAAGTAAGAACTTCACTTGAGCTTATGGCTCGAGATATTCTCATACGATACAAGTTCTATGATATTATTTGTGTAACCGTTTCATTGTCCGTGACTGTCTCATGCGATTCAAAGTCTTACAAAAACGTGCTCAGGTATAAGTACTTTATGAATTTCGAAATGAATTCGCTTTGTACCATCATGTTTGAGAGTTGTCTGTAGAGACTCCTGGTTTTCTTGTTTTCTTATAACCAGTATGTAAATGTTAAAGTCAATTTGCTATCGAATGCAAGACAACACGTCAATTATACATCACTAGATACTCACAGTCTATAAAATAAGAAAATTCCTCTTTTATATTTGGTATGGAATAGTGATATCACGGTTGCATAAAAACGAAAAAAAAATAGTTCGTATTAAAGATACATATTAAAATAATTTTATTCATATAAACATTTAATTGTACAGGAATATCGTAAATCCGGGCATACAATTATCTGTAAGCGCTAGCGGATGGGTCTTATGTAGGTATTTTCTTTATGATAGCTAAAAAGTATCAGATAACAATTTACCTATACATACATACTTATGTAGGTATACTAATTTGTAACTTTATTACATATGTCTATATACAGGGTTACTGCATAAATGCAATAAATGCTAGATAATGCAGGGTTATTGCAATATATATTTATTGCATTTTAACTCCTCTATCACCCCATACCAGGAATACATCGAGTTACAAGTAACCCTGTATACAGTACCTTTAATTATGTTGTATGCATAGTACAAAACAGACAATTTATAATACGCAATGTTCGGCTAAATTATTTAGTTATTTAGGGACACGTTATTTCAGTAATATCATTTCTTGCGCTCCACAACACAGCACAACATCTTTGTAAGAGAACATTCGTGAACATTTTGCTTAAGGGGTATTTACAGTCATAGACTTCCCATTTCGAAATGGGTTTATCTACGAGTGCGCCGTTTAACGAACTTTGCTCTCCAAATGTTTGTGAATTAATGTGTTTATAACCATTATGGTATTTGCTCGACTAGTTTGTTGAAAATTGCAGATTGTGTCGTTTATTGGTTTGCTGTTCCGATTTTATAGATTGCGGTACATTAGACAATTTTAAACTGCTATAAATTTATCCTAATTTGTTTGTAAAACATGCTTATAATCAACATACCTCTACTTGAGTATTCGTTACTATTTTACTGCCGAATAAATCAATTAATTAAGAGAACAAATTTATTTTTACACGCTACACATTACTATGTATTTTTTTTATTAATAACACCATCAATTATAATAACTGTGACTATGAAGTATTAATACAGATATAAATAACATACATCATCATCATCATCATCATCAGCCCATACTTGGCCACTGCTGGACATAGGCCACTCCAATTACACGCCACTGTGATCTATTTTCGGCTTCTCGCATCCAGCTTCTGCCAGCCATCTTGTGTATATCATCAGTCCACCTTGCCTGAGGGCGTCCTACACTCCGTTTGCCGAGACGCGGTCTCCACTCGAGAACTCGTTTTCCCCAACGGTCATCGGTTCTACGGCAAATATGGCCGGCCCACTGCCACTTCAGCTTGCTAAAACGATGAGCTATGTCGATGACTTTGGTTCTCTGTCGGATCACTTCATTTCTGATTCGATCCTTCAGAGAAACGCCGAGCATAGCCCTTTCCATAGCACGCTGTGCGACTTTGAGCTTGTGGGCCAGCCGTGCCGTCAGTGTCTACGTCTCAGCTCCGTATGTCATTACAGGTAGGACACACTGATTGAAGACCATGGTCTTCAGGCACTGTGGGATCGCTGATGTTAAGACTCGGCGTAACTTCCCAAATGCTGCCCAATCCAACTGAATTCTTCTGTTTACCTCGTCCTCGAAGTTGTTTCTACTGTGTGTTTCTAAATAACATACATAATATCAAGATCCTTTTATACGCGACTGTATCGTGGGAAAGAGAGAGCTGAATTCCTAGAAGAACCTTGAGGGAAACAGACGTGACGTGAAATGTGACGTTAGTAATGTATTTATAAATAGAGATTAATTTAACATTCCCATTACAAAAATCTTGTTCAAATAAACCATGTTTATTGTAGGTAGTAGGTATTGGATCTCCAGTCCGAGATAAAAAAAACGTTCAAAGTTTAGTTCAGCCGGAACCGTTTGGATTTGAAGTATTTTTGCATTTCTTTCAAACATTCAAAGTAAAATTAATCACCATAACGGCGATAAGCTCCCCCTGACACGTTGCTTGTATAAATACGATGTTAAAAGTTTAGAACTATATTATAGCACTATAATAGGTTAAACAATTTAAAACTTTTAATGTCAGTGCGCGTTTCTTTAAAAAAAACGTATTAAATACGCTTCGTGAACCGACAGCATTTGCTTAGTAAGTGTCTCTGTCTATTCCGCTCTTGGAATAAAAGGTGTAAAGTGATTTTTTTAGACGACCTGGCTACGGTGTTAGTGAATTTATGTTAAAATAGCCAATATTGCGACTGCGATTTGTCTGCCAGCACCAACACATATTAAGATACTCGACTATTCAAATTCTCCTGATATTTTTTATTATTTAGACAAGGTTTCTATCAAATGTATTCTAGCCCTTGTCGAAATTATTAATACAGATATCCTCTTTTTTCAGTGTTATCCTTAATAACACATTCATTTTCATACGTCAGTATCATATTCTGTAGGCAATGTTTTCTTCTAAGCGCTTAAATAAAAGGCACACACGGGCCACCGCGGGGCAACGCCGGGACCGTTTCTTTACGAGCGCCGCGACGGTAACAAACTTTGCCAAGTGCTTTATGGGGCCAATTTATAAGTGAGAGGAGTCTGGAGTGTATTTACGACGCGGGCTCCCGGGAGTGCGTTCAGGAGGTGAAACCACTTACGTGTGTCGCGGGCTTTCATTACACTTTGGTTTTTACTTGAATGGGCGTCTGAAGGTCAGTTGTCGAGTACTGGAACTCGGTATCGGTAGGTTGTGGGTTCAAGTAGGCATGGCAGGCATGTATAAATGCTTTTTTTTTGCTACGTAACGTTTATACCGTGAAAGTAAACACCGTGATGAAAATCCGTGTACCACATGGTGTGAAAACTATAACGGCGATTTGTCGACTCAGCCCTTATGACGTTTGGTTAAGTGTGCTTGTCTATAAATGTATTACAATATTTTCTATTATTTGTTTAACTGGTTCAACAAATAAATTAACATATTGGAATTCATCTTTATGTGTTACTAGTGGACGCCCCGCGATTTCATTCGCGTAGTTTAGTAGTACCTGCATCCCAAATTTCAAGCCTCTACCTTGAGCGGTATAGATTTTTCATACAAACGTTTTATCCCGCTAATTCCCGTTCCCGTGCGAATTTCGGAATTTCCTTTCTTAGTCCCTACGGTACCTAAGCTATGTCCATTCCAAATTTCAAGTCCCTACGTTTAGCCGTTTGGGCTGTGCGTTGATAAGTCAGTCAGTCATTCAGTCAGCTTTTCATTTTATATATTTAGATGAACCGTGGGCATTTGCTTCCTCGTCATGTTATTAAAAATCGTGATATGTATTTTTTAAGGTTGCTATTAAATTAGTTTATTATTAACTTTTTTGATGTGCGATTAAGTACCCTTAGTTACTTACACTAACTAAGGGTACCACACAGTGGCGTGCAATTGGAGAGGCCTATGTCCAGCAGTGGACAAGTATGGGCTGATGATGATGATGATGATGAGTTACTTACATATTATGACTCTTACAAAACTGTGAGTAACGAATGGTGACAAACACGCACAATGAATACAGAAACGCTAAAGGTTTTTGCTCCTACGTAGTAGTGACGAAGCTACGATTTTTTAGGAAGGTAAGCCGAAACCAAAAACTTACCTAGGTACCAAATGCGCCGCATCCCGATGTTTAGGTAGATACCTACGTATGTAGGTAAGTAGGTATTTTGCAGTAGGTAATTTAATTACCTATATTTCACATCACTCGTTTTATAATATAGGTAGGATAAAGTTTACGATATAAAGTTATCCTAGTAAGAAAAAATAAAATAATGCAAATCACATTATGTTGCATTATCCACATTCACCGCGTCACTTAGGCAAGATACTAACACATTGTAACGATTACTATTGACTATGTGCAAAGCTAGTAGTGGCAGACAGATAACGACCGCAGCGCACAACACGCCAGAAATTGGAAACAAATGCGGATGATCAGCTGTCAAATCGTTGATTGCAGAACAAAATCAAAGCGAAGAAATTCGTTGTTAACTGTAAAAATAACGGCCTCAGTAGCAAATGTACATTTTATATTTTCCCGAGAGCGTCCTATAAAGTAGAACAACGAAAAAAATGGATTGCTGCTGTGAAAATAACGAAGTAAGTGTTTTATTGTTATATTCATTTTATAGTAATACTATTGAATAAATAGCACTTAAATAATGTCAACAATACCATTTTAATCTTTGGTTTTATTTATATTTGCAAATAAAACTAACAATGTTTACAACATTATTGTTTGACAGCTTCCGCAAATGTTGTAAACGCTACGCGTCGCCACCGTCGCGCACGTAGCCATATAACAAAACAAATTGAAAACTTCTACTTTTGACTATAAGAACCTTTCGCGTGATTTTTAACCTTATGTGACATCTATCGGGAATGAAAAATATACGAATGTAAGATCAAGACACGATTCAGATAATGCTATCACCTACTTTTCACATATTTATGAATAATAGTGCTAATAAACTTAATTTAAATATTATTCATTAAAAAAACTGCAATGGTATTAATGAAACGAAAAAAAAGTATTATTTCCACACAAAAATTAATCTAATAAAGCTAAGAACCTTAACTCTACTAAGATAAGGCTCATAATACAACGCAAAAGAACGCGAGGGAATACGGCCGCGAGCGGCTTACCTAGTCCTTGCGATTTAGAAGGCAAAAATTTGTAGGTATGGCCACTGGCCAGGCTAGAGAATCGCTCGGTCAAGGGGCGCTCGGCCTCCCGAGCCACGGGAGGCCGGCTTGCGTCGGATTCACTTCGCGGCAGGCGGTGGCGGCGAGTGATTTTTTTTTAGCGTGACGTGTTTGTGTGTGAGATGTGTATGTACTGCGAATACTGCGATGCGTGTCTGCGTTTTGAATAAGTGCATGCTTCGCTCTCTTGAGTAGTTGTTTTAAAGGGCGCTCCACATTCTCGCGAGAACGCGAGAAACAGGCAAGAAACGTGAATGTGGAGCCGATTCGCGAAGTTCTCGGAGAGTTCTCCCGAGAATCTCCGGAGATTCTCGCGAGAATGTGGAGCGGGCTTAAGAAAAAATATGAAGTATAGATAAATTTCGGTATTGTACTTGCGTAGTTACTTTGATTAATAATATGTAGTGTATCTCGGAAATTCGGAAGGTAAGCCGATGGGAATCGGCTTATAAGGTAGCTTCGCCACTGACTCCTACACAAACTTTACCTACATATCGGGGAGGTAAAAGGGCTGACAAGCGGTTCTCGGAACCTATCGATCATAAGCCGTATAGCCTTAAATTCTGATAGACTATTATTATATACACGACCAATATGAAGAGACCTATAAAAGCGAAAGATACCAGTACAATACTAGACCACGTTATAACTCTCAAATGTACGAATGTTATCTTGTGCCTTGTGAATAGAAAATCTATATTGCAACACTATTCAGTTGAATAGACAGATTTTAATCATAATCATAATCACTTATTTGCTTGCATGTGGTACAAATATAGGTGTTCAGCAATTAATTTCCAAAACATGAGCCCTGCAAGGGCATTGCAAATCAGTACATACAAAATTAATTCTCCTGTTACTACAAATAACTATGTCATCATCATCAGCCCATACTTGTCCACTGCTGGACATAGGCCTCTCCAATTGCACGCCACTGTGATCTGTTTTCGGCTTCTCGCATCCAGCTTCTGCCAGCCATCTTGCGTATATCATCAGTCCACCTTGCCTGAGGGCGTCCTACACTCCGTTTGCCGAGACGCGGTCTCCACTCGAGAACTCGTTTTCCCCAACGGTCATCGGTTCTACGGCTAATATGGCCGGCCCACTGCCACTTCAGCTTGCTAAAACGATGAGCTATGTCGATGACTTTGGTTCTCTGTCGGATCACTTCATTTCAGATTCGATCCTTCAGAGAAACGACGACCCTTTCCATAGCACGCTGTGCGACTTTTGAGCTTGTGGGCCAGCCGTGCCGTCAGTCTCCACGTCTCAGCTCCGTTTGTCAACTATGTAAATCTAGATAATTACTGAATAACATGTATATATTATGTACATATTGTTTTACTTTATGAATTGTACATTGTAATTAAATTAAATTGTTACGTTATATTATACTAGCTTTCCGCCCGCGGTTTCACCCGCGTGGACTTCAGTTATATTGCGGTATAAAGGAATATTTTATTTTCCCTCGGGAATATCATTTTTTTCCGGGAAAAAAGGTACCCTATTATTTAAACCAGACTTCTAACTATACGTCTGCAAAATTTCAAAGCAATCGGTTCGGTAGTTACGACGTGAAAGCGGAACAAACAAACTCACTTTCCCATTTATTATATTAGTAAGATTATTTACTTATCTACGCATTGCATTTTGAAGCTATTATTGACATTTTTATAGTGATTTGGTTAACATTAAGGAAATTATAATATTATTTAAATAGTTGACAGTTCACAAAGTGCTGTGCTCGCTAGTTTCTGACAAATTTACTAGCTCATCGTTTTAGCAAGCTGAATTGGCAGAGGGCCCGCCATATTTGCCGTAGAACCGATGACTGTTGGGGCAAACGAGTTCTCGAGTGGAGACCGCGTCTCGGCAAACAGAGTGTAGGACGCCCTCAGGCAAGGTGGATTGATGATCTACACAAGATGGCTGGCAGAAGCTGGATGCGAGAAGCCGAAAACAGATCACAGTGGCGTGCAATTGGAGAGGCCTATGTCCAGCAGCGGACAAGTATGGGCTAATGATGATGTTGTTCTTCCTGTATTTTAATGTACCTATGTTTAAATAACCTAGTGATGGTGATGAAAATGTAAACAGTCGGAAACGAAAAAAATATTTATTATTTGAGACTCAGCCAAGGTGGACAGATGCACGCAAGCACGAATGCTTGCAGAAGCTGGATGCGAGAGGCCGAAAACAGATCACAGTGGCGTGCAATTGCAGAGGCCTATTTCCAGCAGTGGAAAAGTATGGGCTGATGTTGATGATGATGTTGTTCTTCCTGTATTTTAATGTATGTTTAAATAACCTAAGCATTGTGCACAATCAACTGAAATATACACTTCACGCCTTTTAATGCCATAGCGGTGTAGACAGAGACACCTGCTAAATCAAATTCCCACGGTTCACCAACCGCATTCAGCCCAACAGGGGGTGAGCCAATTGCCGTTATAGGGTTCGCACACATTGTGGTGTGCGGGTTTCATCACGATGTTATCCCTCACCGTACAAGCGCTGCGTTGCGTAAAAGAGTCCCATTGGTAAACGACCAGTAGCCGGACTCGAACCGGCGACCTCCCGGTTACAAGTCAAGTATCCGACCAACTGGACCACAGACCCTCGAATTCTTCCTGTATTTTAATGTATGTTTAAATTAGCTAAGCATTATGATTGTACAATCAACTCAATATACCTACAAAATAAACAATTGTGCTCTTCACTTTACATTCATGGACATGTTAAAAAGACTGAAGACTGAAGAAAGAAGAAGAAAATGTGAAACGTTTAATATTACTCTATTCATAAAAGCCATTTTTAAATGTTTAGTAAGAGAAGTATATCTCTCGACAAGCTTAGGTACACACATGCATTCCCCATTAAAAACCCTCTAAAGACACTTATTTATTTGGGTATTTTATTTAGGTATTTTAATCCACTAATCGATACAATAAATGTTTCTAAAGACACAATTTACATACCTAAAGTAAACCAGTTTAGCATGACGCCTGCTTTCGTAGATGTTCCTTTCAGTGTCGATTTTGACTAACGTCCCATTTTCAGGTAATCGTTGACTTGACTGTACTTCTAGGTATGCCATAGCTTTCCGTGTAATAAACGCGCGGTCTGCGCCCGACCGCATTTCATTTCTGGTTCACAGCTACAAGCACGTCAACGCAATGTACGCAAGATGTCTATCTATGCCTGTGCAACTGGTTAATATGAAATTTTGTGAGCATAAATTAATTTTCAATTTGCCTTTGACGGATCGCTGAGCCGGACCGACATGTCTCTGGTCCCGTACCACTAACGATTATAGCGAAGCGGTTTCACTCTGAATTGAAACAAGCTAGGGTGGGTATAGATGCACAGCGCTTTTGTGTGTGATATTACATTTTGAAACTGTGAATGTGACCCCTTACAATACACAGAAGCGTGAATATATAGCAAGGTATTATTGCATATGCAGATACTTTAACCATCAAACATGTCGTAGAGAACTCTGGTTATGAAGTACGATATTGTAATGAAAGCTTTTGGATATGTACATACTATTTGTTTGACGTACCAAGGACATGGAAAATGTACCACATAGCGTACTTATGATTGCATACCTAAAACGTTTATATCGTAAGCAGCATCGCAACTCTGCTGGAGATTTAGGTTTATTCAGTGTGATCCTAAGGTTATTTTTACCCCCTTTTAGGGATTGCGGATGTGTCGTGGATGAGCAACATCTCTCTGACAATTCAATGACAAGTGACTAAGATATGCATCTTGCTCATTCTCTATTTTTCATGTTATATGCAATAGGCCCCAGAATAGGAATTTAATTGAGAACGATTAACATGGTATCATTTTCTTGCCCACACACACACACACTTCACGCTTTTTAATCCCATAGAGGGGTAAGCAAGTCGCGGGTGAATAGGTACCTACTGAACAAGTGTGCTCCATCGTAGACCACAACGCTGCTTAACATCAGGCAGGATGGTGGTCAAACGCTTGTTCAGAGTGATTAGACATAGACAGACATAAATTTATTTCCAATAAACAAATACAACACACTCATAATGATTAGCAATAAAATACATTTTAAAGGAACAAGTTAACACAGTGATGCATGCTGCATTTCTGCATTTCACGAAAACGAGCTTCCGGCTCAGCATGATGCCACAGTGTCCTGTGACATGAACTGATATTCTGCCTTAACTCTGATTAAAAAAAATTAAAAAAAAGCAGATTTGCTAAGCAAATGCTCACCACGTTATAAGGTTCACATACCTTATGGTGTGCGGGTCTTGTCACGATGTTGTCCTTCACCGTACGTGCTTAGCATTGCGTGCATATGGTCTGAAATACTCCCATTTGCACACGTGCAGTAGCCGGACTCGAACCCGCGACCTCCCGATTGCAAGTCAAGTATCCGACCAACTGGACTACAGAAAGTCTTGGCTAACTATACAATATAATTTAAATTGGATATTTCTTGCGTCGCTAATGTGGTACGCTTCTTTACATATTTATATAATAACTAGCTGTCCCGGCAAACATTTGTTTTGCCATAATAAGTTGCCTTTGTACCCCGTGTATTGGGAGAAATACAACTGGTAGATGCATGAAAAATAGATAGTAGACCATTCTCAGACCTACTGAATACGCATATAAAATTTGGTGAAAATCGGTAAAGCCGTTTCGGAGGAGTATGGCAACGAAAACTGTGACACGAGAATTTTATATATTAGATAGCAAACAGTTAAAAGTAAAAAACCTTTTAAAAAACAAGCTGTTATTTAAATGCTAAAAACCATAAAATCAACTTTAACTTCAAAACTTTTACCATTAACTTATAACGTCATTACACTATTTATACGTTATAAAAGCTTGTCGCGAGGTTTGACTACGTAATTATTGTACTGGTGCATTTAAAATAATTAGTCCACCATCTTGTAAGTACCGCCACGTTAGATATTGGAAAACATCACTTCATTTTTCGAGTTGTACTTAACAAGCGCATTCATTTGATACTCATATTGTAGGGGTGCATTGAAAATAGTTAGCCCACCGATTTAGAAAAAACGTCATAGTGTACCTTGCATTGTCATGTAAACCGAGGTATATACAACATTTCTGTTCAATCGGTTAGTACCTACATCTCCATCAAAATTTATAATAAAAAAATAATCATCTTTTATTCCCAAAGCGGGGTAAGCAGACGCAATTGCTAAGCCGTTTACCAAGCGCATAATTGCATTCAAAGCGACGGGGGATAAGCCAATCGCCGTTATAAGGTTCACAAACTTTATGGTATGCGGTTTTCATCATGATTTTGTCCTTCACCGCGGGAGAGTGCATTGCGCAGCGTACATAGGCTTTGAGAAAGAGATCCAATTGGTACGCGTCTAGTATCGCAGGTCTCGAACCTATACTCTCCCGATTGCAGATCCAAGTTCTTAATCACTAGGTGACATACACCCTTCTTTTTAAAACAGAAACATCAGTACGTAGTGAATGTTTTTTTAATACAAATTAAACTTAAGTGACCACCAATCCACTTAGCAAGCGCAATTTGAAAACACCAAATCATATAGTGATTGACGCGCGATTCAGTGTTCCAATTAATTATAAAGTTATATCTGGCCAATTTGACGGATTTGGGGTTCGACGCCGGGACCCAGGAATTTAAGGAATATTTGTGCTGTGTGTGGGATAGTGAGATAAATATTCTGTGTGCCTGTATACTCTCACAAAGTTAAATGTATGCATTGCGGTGCAGCACATATATGATTTTCCTCTTATTTATATACCGTGTTTAGTTTAATTACTACTATTTAGGTGCCATTTAGTTTAATTACTATTTACATCAAACCAACTGACCACAAATAATACCAATTATGAGAAAAATAGAAATTCAGTAGTCAAAAACACAATGAAAAGTCGATACTTCGGGGTAGAAAGGTCGTAAAAGCCACTTTTGGTCAAATTGAGTTATGAATGCTGGCTTATGCAGAATTTTCCGCTCTATCGATTGGTCTATATAGCGGTAAGTTGATAATATGGTTTATACGACCTTTCTACCTCGAGGTATCGAAGTGTGTTACACTGAGAACTATTAGCCATTGCGTTTCTTAGAAATCGCCCTCACGTTTCAAGTCGCTTAAAAATGATTTCTTTTTTGTGGAGAAGTGTGTCTCTTCGATAATGATGACTTATACTTCACGGACATACCATAGATACGAATACAGTTTACAAAAATGAAATTAAAATTATTCTTGTTTGTTGAATAGAGGAAAATGACAACTTCCATCACATTCGAGTGTAGCAAAAAGATTTTGAATTCCATGTGCGATATCCGCTTTTATGTATAAATGTATTTACGATGAAAATTTCTGTACATTCGTGCTATTAATGTAAATATAATAAGAAAAAATACGATGTGTGTAATATTATGAATTTTAATATTTATTCCATATTAAAATCATTATCACTATGATATATACTTCAACGAGTAATTTTCCTACGAAAGAAAGGTTTAGTTCCTCTTTTTTCATTTACATTTTATTGGGTTGATTAGATCTGCCATAAAAATGAAAAAGGAGCCTAAGAATATATTTTTATTTAGAAATGTCTCTACATACCAGGCGAAATCTTTGGAGGCTTGAAATAAATATGAGACAAATTTTTAATCTAGACTTAACTTCCATTTTTTATCTTAAGTCAATGAAAAAAAATAATTGTTCCGCTCAGCTGGTGCCATCTATATCCACTAACGACATTTATCTTATATGGCAACTTTTGCTCTAATTGCAATGATTTTTGAACCGTAACTCTTTTAGGCTAGGAATGCTCTCTCAAATACTTGAATGTCATTCAGATTGACAACTTTTAGAGTAAATTGATGGGAACTGAATCCGAATTTAGCGCAACTTGCTAACATTCTGTAACATGCAAAAGCCATTGAGCTTGGGTGAATGCTTGTCGCTCTGAATACTCGCATTACGACGTGGAATGTGCCCATCTTTGTATGGCCGCGGTCGATTCAATATAAACGTTTGAGCAGTAAACACTGTGAGCTGGATTTCCATATTAATCACCAGAAACTCAAGCTCAGGAGAAGGAAACTGCGCAGTCAACCGATGCATTGGACACAATAACTTCCACGAATTGCGTATGTTTAGGTCATTTCAAAGGTTCAGAGGTCATTCAGGGCTTCCGGGCTGATAGGTCGATAGTCATGTGAATAGAAGTAACTGACCGATTTGAAACGACATTATTATCTATGTATATTAAAATTGAGACATATTCTGACAGAGCGAAGTAGATGATACCTAATTATCTAGCCATTGAGGTGGGTGAAATTTATGATCATTGGTCAACATTGAATTGGAATTCGAAGGTGTTTTTGTTAAATGAAACCGATCAAAACTCATTCTATAGTTTGTGAATCAGTATCACACACACATTAGTAACATAATAAAAGCAACAGCAACAAAATTATTTAATTTGCTATCTCGCTACGAACAGGTACGGGTTTTGTATGGAGTATTGGGTACTATGGGAAAGCGCAGTGTGGGTAGACCTCCAACAAGGTGGTCCGACGATCTGGTAAAGACGGCGGGCCTACATTGGCGGAGGAAGACCGATCGTCGTGGCGCGCCTTGGGGGAGGCCTATATCCAGCAGTGGACGTCAGTGGGCTGACATGATGATGATGATGATGATTGGGTACTACCTTGTACTACTAAGAAAACACTCCTGACTTTGTGCCGGGGCGAATACTCTTCTAATTGAGCAAAGGGGCACCGAACTAGTTAGGTTAAAAATTACATCATGCACCTACGTATATGTGTATTTTATTTTTGACGGAAGATTTTTCTAAAATAATCTACGCAATGCGTTCTTCTATGATTCGTCGTTCGTTTGTATTCGGACTTGCTTCATTGTGATTTTTTTAAACTACTCGTACATAATTTCAGATTACTCCTTACTCTCAGTTTATAGGATAAACCGTTTAAATCAATTTGGCAGCGGCTCCAGTACCTACTTCAAGCTCCTAAATGCTAATTCGGATATGCCGAGCGAGAGTGCGGTGTAACTGAACATTCTGACCGTAATAATTTCACGTCAGACGACGTTCGATTCAAATTTCCAAAATTCGACAATTCTGGTCCGTCCGGCTTCGAGATTTGTTAGTTTAGTCCTTCATGACTAACTCTGCGGCTGTGTGTTTAAGGTCTGAAATTAAGGGTTAACATTTATAAAAAATATTAACATTTATAAGATGGTTAAAATACTAAATATTTTATTGCTTTTCCACAAAAGTGTTGTAGAAAATCTAATCTAATCGTGAATAATAACACCCACATTCTGAAATGAAAATCAATAGTTCTTGACGATATTTGCGCCTATATACCAGGTGAACAATATTGAGTTAAAACACATTATATTGTAATACTTGAGCCACATTTGCCAGTAGAGTTAGATAAAGCATACATCTTACCTGAGTAGTTCTTGGTTCGTGTTTTAGAATACGGGCCATAATACGACATTCTGGTTCGTCAAATATACGTTACTAGCAGACCCAATAAACCTTTTTCTGTCTATATACGTTATTATATAACAGTGTTTTTCTGTTATTCTATGCATGTATCGTACACATAAACCTTCCTCTAAAATCACTCTATCATGAAAGAAAACCGGAACAAAATCCGTTGCGTAGTTTTAAAGATCTACGCATGCATAGGGTCAGATCGGGAAGTGACTTTGTTTAATACCATGTATTTTAATTCATTACTTTTGTTTGATTTGAGCATATGGAGGGAATGGATGAAAGTCGATTGATGAAAGTTATGTAATGGGCCGGGTTAGTAGAGGTCGCTACAGAAGGACATACGTCGACCAGATTGGTGATGTCCTAGCGGAAAGTGGCGTGAAAAGTACTCGAAACCGGAGGGTATGAAAAGACGTTTGAATGTAGGTAGATGCAGCGAAAGGGGTATGTTAGGACCGTGGAAAATGGAGATCTGTAGTCTTTACCTATCCATCTGGGAGACAGGCGTAAAGTGTATGTATGTACTTTTGTTTGATTTACTTTCAAACTATTTTCAAATAATAGTAATAGTATTCAAAGATAATACTTGTACAACTGGTTACCATTCGTAGGCATGTGTAATATACGAGGATGGATTTATTTTCTTAACTCAACTGAATTCGCTTAAGTCCCGTTCCCTTGATGGCTAATATACAGGTGTAGGTTAGGGTAGAACTAACTTGAACAGTTCAAGTTTACCACACCAATTTATTACTTATATTATACGGAAAGACAGATAAGGAAGAACGAGTAGGTAATTTCCCTGTTACATGTAAAGCAAGAGCTGAACATATTATGTTCATCATGATAAAATATCACCTGTCAGTTACAGTTAGTGTGTATGTGTATGTACATTCGGCCAAGAAAGCGTTCTATCAGTCTCGATGCAACATCACATCACTAGGGTAGAGATGTTATATTGTGAAAAGTAAAAAAATAACCTTAATGGTTAATGGAATTCATACGAGTTTCAACCTTAGGGTGGTAGACCAGATACTTAGCCGACTATGCCTCTGGAAGAAAAATAACTTAGTGTAATCTTAACAAAGACATATTTTTTATATTTACTTCTCTTTTAATGGTTTCTAACGCCTGTATCGCTAATTGATTCAATAGTGAGCGTACTCTCAAGATGTTAATTTTGAATGAATCTTCTATCTATTTATATAAAAATGAATTGATGTTCATTACTCTCGCAAAAATACTAGAACGACTGGACTGATTTATTTAATTTTAGTCATGAATTATTCGTGGAAGTCCAGGAGAGGTTTAATATGTGTATTTCTTCGAATACACGGGGTACACGGGTGACCTATGCACTCCGTGTATTGGAAGGAATTCCTATGGCAAAACAAATGTTTTCCGGGGACACCTAGTAAATGATAAAAAATCTAGGAGCTGTATTTCAGACAGTGATTGTAAAAAAGGCCATCTTGAGAGGCGACAGAGAGATTTGAGCCAAAGCCCGTGAACGTACAGAAACGTGAACAAAGCTTTATGCTTTATCTGATTATCATCATCATCATCATCATCAGCTCATACTTGTCCACTGCTGGACATAGGCCTCTCCAATTGCACGCCACTGTGATCTGTTTTCGGCTTCTCGCATCCAGCTTCTGCCAGCCATCTTGCGTATATCATCAGTCCATCTGATTATAGTGGCCAAAAAGAGAAAAAAGCGTTAGCATAACGTATGTTTTTTTTTATATATGGGTGTAAAAGTTTGGACAAGGTTGCATCAGTGTGCGTCACTGAACCGCCGCCGGAGCCGCGACCGCCGCCGGCCCATCGTCGATGCCGACACGAAGGAGGAAGCCGTTTTCAATGCACTTGATTTATAGACCACATAATAGTGCTGCGTCGCGTTCGCCGCATGCAACTAACTCGTACACGGACCACGTCGAAGCCGACGGGCTCTAACTAGTTTAGACCAAACAAATTATTCCCGCTATAAACTGTGTTCTGACGGGAAGAAATGAGATTTAAATTCAGTTTACTTAATCTAATGTTGCATGTCGGGAAATGTTTGTTTCGAACTATCTGAAATGGCATAATAGTGGGGTTTTGTTGTTTTTTTTTTTCTTCTTTATCTTTACGGGGATCGTTGCACGCTTACTTTAAAGGCCGTGGTTCGGAAAGAAGTGTACAAGTTAGAACCTTTCTCACAGTATGAAATAGCGTCATAGGAAATTTCTTTGTTCAACGGGTTTATAAAACAAATCTGAGCAACAGTGAAACTATCATTTGTGCTTTATCAACTTGGTATCATGCTATCGTCTTGATGTTCAATTGATATACAGATGTTGCAATAAAAATATTGCTTATCTTGCACTGATTCATAAAAAAACAGGCGTCAGCTCAATTTTGTGTTTATGAATACTCTGCCTACCCCGCTTTGGGGTAAAAAGGCATGGAGCGTATTTTTAAAAATTAAAATGCCCTACAAATGCCACTTACCGTAATCAAATACCATAGCAAGGGGAACTTATTCACGTCAACCTAAATACAATCAATTGTCACATTTCAATATGCCCATTAATTACGTCACACAACACGTAGGTTATCTACTTGCGATTCTCTTTGCCCGTGCAACACGGCTCACCAGCCACTTAAGCTCCGTGCGAGGGGTTATTATGATTCTGACAGATTGTCCCAACAGTTCCCTAGGATCCGGGACTTTCCCACTTTGCCTGGGCGGCGAGGATGCCGCTTGCAAGGCAGCAGCGTGGCTCAGCGATGCGTCATTGGCAAATTGAAAATTAAATTTACAACACCCGCCTCCGGCTTACTCCCGTGACACCCAAACGCCCGCGGATTTTCTTACTCGATTCCACTTTGTCTCGAAATTTATTGGCGATCGCCGATGATATATTGTTGAAGTGAAGCACTTAGTTTCTGTTACGAAACAGATATCGCTACTGTCTAGTATATCATACAGTGTTTAATCTCTTCTATGAAATTTTAAGTTCGAGATTCGAGAAGTTGGAGCATGATTTACTTTAGGAATGTTTTTGATAAACACAAGTTAGTTACTTGGAACTGACAGGCCCGTATATTATAGCGAAAAAACTTTGCAAAGTGTTTAATTTTCATAATGTACTTGTAGGACAAACGTTATGTTATTACAAATTGTACAGAAACTGTTTTAAACTAAATTCGTGCATAGAAAAGTTTAAAAACATAAGTATTGTAATTCCAACACTGGTACATTGGTACACAATGATTTTGCACGGAGTAATACGTTTTATGAATATCGATTTAACTTATGAAATTCTCATTCAAAGCTTCAAATAGCTTTTATATTTGATACGTTTTTATTACATACGTTAGCCGGTTGCTGTACAAATTAATTGAACGATAATTAGTACTGTAATTTTCTATAGAATAAAAATTAATCTCCATACAAAATAGACAATATATTGCCTTCAGAGATGACTTTTTCTACGGAGATGTAATTTTTTTTTATTTCCCCGCATTGCTGCCATATTAAAAGTTGTTCATAATGAAGATCCCAACAAAGTTTCCAAGAGCATTGACAACCGGGGTCCTTTTACACGCAGTATAAGCTTAGAGAAATTCCTGTACCTTTGTGATTCATTCCTATGCCTACAAAAATGAAACGTTGTTTCTAGTGCGCCTACAGAATTTCGTTTTACAACGTTCAATGGGTGTTAGTATACTATTATTTTAAAAGCATTGATTCGTAAAACACGTTAGTGGTGTACAATATATCGTAAACCAGTCGACAGAGTGGTGCGGATGTGTTGGCGTACTGTGGCGCAGTCACATTCTTATTTTATTTGTTCCGTACTAAAAGGCTTGTGTTGTCACTCGACGCAACGCGCCGCCGATATTGGCATGCACATTGGGACCGAAGTGCAACGTTATTCAACATAATAGGCATTAATTTGGTTCGTTAGCGGAATATTGCTAACGAACACTCGACTGTCGTTAATGCAGATGAAACGCTCAATCGTACGCGCACACATTCATTGCTACAGAGCCGCTATTTAAACTGAAAGCGTGAAAGGGTAATAGCCTGTATTATTGTAAATGCGGTAGAATCATACAATGTGTAAACATTTCTGACAATCGGAAGAGGCAAAAGCGCGCTCCTGTGATGATTAATAACAGCTCATTTGCGCTACGCGTCAGGAAGGACTACGGGCTACGGCGTAGCTCGTAGACGCTACGTGCCGCTACCTACATCGCACTCGCTTCCTTACTCACAATTTATTAGATTCTACCCTATTTATAGCTTTTATCTATACAATTACTGTTGAATGTTACGTGAGACTTTATATTCCAAGGTAATAAATGATTGTGGGCTCACATTCTGCAGAGGAAAGAAAAGGAAAAAAAGGTAATACGTTTAAGTCCTAAGCACACTTTGGTGGGTCTTCCTGCTTTAGTGTAATTGGTTTCTAATACTACGTAAACCCACCAAACGTGTTGGGCGAGTGGTCCACGAGATAAAACCGCGGCGAGTGAATTTCCTCTTAAACATTTTTTCTTTTATCGTTATTTTTTCCATTCAGCGTCGGTATTGAACAGATTTAATAACATTACGCGATACTGTATGAAAATAGCACTTGAAATTGGTGATTGTTCTTGTTTTCGAAATGAAGTCACTGTTTGTACATCGGCTTTTGGTAAGGATTACTGTAAATCCAGAGAGACGGGGGCGCGTGTCTCCCCATAACACTTGAATATTTATTGGAGACAGTCGAACGCGAAATCACTTTGAGAAACAGTATTTGTTGATGAGTACATAGATGTATAGTGTACAAAATATGTAGTATGGACTACTTAGCCAAAATATTTCAGGAAACTAAATACCGCTTATGCGATGTATCGAGAGAGAACAGTAACAGTTCCCCTCAAAAGCACTTACTTTGAAATATTCTACGCGAATAGAAAGCCGCGGCGTGGAACTAAAAATTCACTTGAATACAGAACCTGAATGTTACACATTTCATGTAGTGGTAGTGGCGCGTACGTGGCGTTCAGGATCGGGCGACTGTCTGAGGCGACGTGAAATTCAGTGCAGGCGACTAGACCGACCACGGATGTGTGCCCCCGAAGCCGACGGGCGGGGGCGGGCCCAGCCCCGACGCATTCTCTAGAATTCTTCAACGTGCTCCCACGTCACGACACGATCCCAGGAAATTTATGAGCCCATCCCTCCGACCACACTTCACGTTAGCCACGGATTTGTACCGCATCAAAACTTGCACGAAATCCTCGACGAGACGGGCTGCAACGTAAAAATGCTTTTAGCCGTCGACTATAGCACCTAGCACCGGACTCGTAAATACCTTTCACTGGAAACACATAAAAACTTCGATATTAGTTAAATTATAACTTGAATTTTGCGAGTGTAAAAAGTGCATTTCATTTGTTTAATAAATACACGGCTTGTTTTAATGTCGGCCCGTGCAAAGCGGCGACGGCGGCGGCGGCGGCGGCCGGGTATTGAAGCGTAACAAACGATTATCGTTGTTACCTCAATCGAGTTAAGGGTCGTAAGTTCCCCGCCCGGACAGTGTTTACAGGAAAATTCAGATGTAAACCGAATGTGTACGTCGAACAATAACCAAATAACATCGGCGCTTGTTTGATGGGCGCGTGTACACATTTTATATTCAGTTTCGAACAAAATTGTGCATAGCAGATACATTTTCTTGTCTACATTGTGTTTGTAGATGCGTGTTCTGTTCACGAGAGTTTCGTGAAACCGAATTTATGGTAGTTCTGAGAAATGTTACACGTTTGAATGTAAAAATACAATACTAATAATGTTTTTGCCTAAAGTTCTGTACACAGTGATTACTAATTATATCTAATTTTGTAAAAACTTTTTGTTTTAATCTATTACTTACCTGTAATTACATATTATCGACGATGACATTCACATGGTTAACTTTATAATACCTGTATGTAACTTGTAAAACAGGTATAATAACATTAGGTATTATTACTTTTAGTAACAAAATATAGACAGACAAGTACACTCTCCGTGTGGTCGCTGAGAGGAAATAAGCCCAATGATTTATGCAAGAAAATACATTTGAAGCCGTTCCAAGCAACTCACACCATGCGCCCGGCGACGATTCTGTTTGTCTGGATATTTGCAAAATATTTTAGTAGAATTATCACCCCACGCTCTTCTTTAGGACACTTTCTTTAAATATTTTCTCTATAAATACAGAAAATAAAATGACTTACAAAACGAATCTCTGAAAACAAATTTGCTACTACATTATGTTTTTCTTATGAATTCTTAGTAGATCGGCAGGTATATTGACCGAAGATGTTTGCGCGACTGTACATTATATTTTTCATCAAAACGCAACACAGAACATCCTTTGTAAAAGTTAAAAAGAATTCCATTTCGGAAAACACTTTCGCGACACAGGAACACTTTCACAACTGGAAATAACTTTGCGTTCGGTTGTTTCAGAATCCCTTACGCGGACAAGACGACCCCGGAGCCAATTCTGAACAACAATACCGGAAGGGACACAAAGGCCGACTCTATAAGGAATAGCTACAACAGCCAATTCAAAGTCGGTATCTACGGGTGGAGGAAGAAATGCCTTTACGTGCTCGTCATCTCTTTGATGCTTGTTATGATCATAAACCTGGCTCTGACGCTGTGGGTATTGAAAGTATTGGACTTCAACTCGGTTAGTACTGCATTCATTGTATTGTAAGAATTTTATTTATGTCATTCACACTTCGATTGGCGGACGGGTTTGGTTTCGAAATCTGTCAGGATAACAGTCTTGAAATTCACTTGTCTGATGTACAATACAATAATATTGTAAGGTTTTTTGATGAAGCTTGTAGCCGATATACGTATTTTTCTTCTTTGTTTCTCGCTCTCTTTATTGTGTATAGCACTGACCCGACCAATTTCTTAGCGGCAAGAACTTATCTCGACCAAACTTATATTTTGTGGTAAAAGTGACAATATTGTAAAACTAAATTTTATGGAATTTCTGCTGTTCTGGTTTGTAGGCAACATTATTGCAAAGTTCCGATGTAAGCCGCACAGTACTTTTTGCGCGAAGGAAGAAATTCACACGAAACATTTATTTATATTGGGCTAAAAAAAGGTTTGGCTGAGTTTTATAAAGTGTTCCTTAATGGGAAATTTTCAGGGTCCCTGTTTCTCTTAGTTATGACTGATGGCGCTAGTTGTATTAGGGGGACAGCAGTCTGTATCGAAGGCGACAGTAATTTTTTTTATTGTTTGTCTACATGTTACAAAACTGTTTGAAGTCTAAAAAACTCACCCAAATAATTAAAAACGCACTAAAATATAACTGACATCTACTAGCGACATCTTGATAAGAAACTTTTGGAGTTTGAAAATAGTGTACAGTACAATCGAAATGGTGAATCTCCATAGTTTTCTTGTAATTTTTAGTCTAACTTTTGAGTTAGAGTTAGATCACTTTTTTCTTGAAAAACACGAGAAAGAAAGTAGTTAAATTTATTAAATGTCAGAGACAACTTTATAGTTAAACATTCTCTAAAGCAATTTAAAACTTTAGGTTTGCTTTAATGACATCACTGTTACGTTACGACTAAATGCAAATACTTTAGTACTTCTATCATTTAAGTGGGAATTGACAACTTTGCATTTCGAATGGTAAATGATATTTTGATTGAAAATTGAAGAAAATATGAAATTATTTGACCCGTGTTTTTTTATTCAACATAAAAATAACGTTTTCATTCATGATTTTAACTTTTAATATTGTTTTTTTTCGAAAGAGCGTAAGTGCCATATGACGTCACTATTATGGATACACAGATCAAACATAGATAGAAAAGAAAACTATAGGTGTCAATGTCAATTTTCAAGTTGTAGTCTGTGCAGATCGTTGTTTTGTTTACTTTTGCTGTTAGAAAGGTGTGTTTATTTATTTGCTAGCCACGTCGAGTCAGACTAATATTATACCTAACATTTCTTTTTCTCTCGTTCAGGTTGATGCATTTTTTATCGATAGTAGTGAAATAGCGTGGTTTTAGGTTTATTCCAAGAAAAGGTGGGAAGAAAATAAAACTACCTATTTTTGTTTGTTTTGAAACTGACGATTCTGCTGTCACTAATATTGTCAATATTATTGATGTGTAAAAAAATAAGGATAGGCTTGAATCCCACCATATTTCGCACAAAGTAATGACGTCATCATAGATATTTCACATTTTACGTATTATCTCCGAATTTACGCATCTAAAAAATATAATATTTTTTGTACAGCATCCTGAAACGAAAATACAGAAACGGTTTTTTTATTTATACTGCCTATTAGGTATGCAAAGTTATCAATTAGGCTCTTAGCCTATGCACTGGTACGCTTCTCATTCACTCGCGACCGTTTATATTATTCTTATCTTTGTGACTGCCTCAAGGCTGTTCCTATTCAGACGTTTTTACGAACAGCTGGAGGCTAGCTGGGACGTACGTCTGATGCACTCTTGTAGTTGTATCGCTCTGGCATCGTAGCAGCAAACGATGTGCATTGCTGGCTTCGTTACTCTCATTTCACTGTCGTCCTTAGTATAACAGTCACATGGTGTAATGCTGCGATACCAGAGTGATATAACTAGAGAGTGTAGCAGACTTAGCCTTAACCTACCCCCCTTTTACCAGGTCCAGGGGTACAGTTATCTATACATGTAAAAAAGTGGTTTTTAAATTACGTTTTATCCCAAACAGGAAGGCATGGGTCAGCTCCGAATAGTGCCGGGAGGTCTGCAGCTGCTCGGGCAGGCATTAGTGCTGGACTCCCTGTTTGCGTCCAGCGTCAAATCACGCCGCGGTCACCCCATCACATTTGAGTCCACCAGGAACTTCACAGTGTCCACCAGGGACGGGAATGGTTATCTACAGAGCAGATTATATTTGAGTAAGCATGAGACGTTCAGCGCTATATCAAGAACTAGAATTTCAGCTATTCACACAACCTTTTCAGCAGGGACACTTGAGTAAAGACCATTGTTTCAGAATTCGAGTCCAGTTTCCATTGTCTATCAATTTAATTATTCATCAGTAATTTTGTAACAAACGATAACAATGCACGCTATTCTTAGACTTCCTTGAAATATTAACGTCGTCCTCCCTGTTTCCGCAGGATTTTTGGTATATAAAGTAGCCTATGACAGTCGAAAAGAACGTAGCTATCCGTCACTACATAAATTATGAAAATTAGTTCAGTTGTTTCTAGAAGATACCAATAACATAAACCTTTCCACTTCACAATGGTAGTATGGTTGTTCCGGACCACATACATTTTTGTGTACACATCTAAAGTTCTCGCAATCGAGAAAGCTAGCTGAGAAAGTGTTTTTCAAAGACAAAGTCATTAAGTATTGTTTATTCAATACTACTAATTCGCTACTTGTTAGATATGATTTTTCTATATAAGTTAATGAACTCAGCTCTAGACTGCAACAACATACTGCAAAGGGTCATATTTGGATACCATTTAACTTACCTAGATCTGAATACCAAAAATTTTTTGCCACTTCACACTGCAAATCTAATTTGGCTTTTTTTAGCACAATTAATGGGTCAATTATAAAAAATACATTTTTATATTTTTTTGCTTTTTATACCTTTTTGTTTTTTACTGTACTTTAGTCTTCTTTTGATGCTTTAGATATTTAAAAAAAATGTTTCGTTTTATTCATCATCATCAGCCACATAACGACATCCACTGCTGGACGAGGGCCTCCCCCAGTGAGATCCGGAATTTGGGGTGAAATGTCAGTAATCGCCATGTTTGGCAGGCAGGTTGGCGATCGCAGTGGTGTTGTGGTTTAACTTACAGAGAGTGCTGCTGCCCGTTCTCTGGATAGCTCCCTCGGTCGCCTCTTACGACCCCCATGACGGGAAAAGTTGACACATGTATTCTAAGATTCGCCGTCACCACACGGCTAATTTTCGTTTTATTTTATATTCGTTTTATTAGTTTAATATTAGTTTTATTAAATTATTAATATTAGTATAACTAGAATTCCACTCTTAATATTGGCCAATGTAGTAATAGCCTATAATTAAGAGAACATTTTATGAATGGATTTGTTTTAGTTTTTAATTGTCACCTATAAAATATGAGTGTATCTCTTGTTGGCTGTCCTAAATCAAATAAATAAATAAAAATCCAGTAATATACGATTTAATGCAGATTTATATTATATTACCTTATTTACTTTGTTTTGCAGCCTATGATCGTTTCGAGGTGAACGCAGATCGCTTGGAGATTCGGGACTCTCGAGGTACCCTGCTGCTTGGAGCCAGCAAGGATCTGGTCACTATTGGCTCGGAAACCCTCGGTGTCACCAGCCCGGGGGGCATCAACCTAAGGACATCGGCCCAGACGCCGCTGGTCAGGGCACCGCCTACTAAGCAACTGGTGTAAGTTTTCATTTGACTAGGTAGATGGTGAACACAAATCTGTATTATATATATTTGAACGTACACTTATAAACTTAAGTACATTATCCCTAGTGGGGTGGACCTTTGCATACCTAGTGCTTCCTACATAGGTATTTTCACATTGGGCCTCAGATGAACAAAATTAAAAGCCAATTAAAAGCAAATCATGACTGTGCTTCATCCATGTCCAGCCATAGGCCGCAGATCCGACCAGAAAAGCAGATGTGCTTTGGAGTGGAGTCCGCGCTTAGGCAAGCGTTTGTGGGACGCCCAGAAATTCTCTGGACTGTACTTTAGGAGATTTACTGGCAGTGGCTGAATGAGGAGAGCCTAGGAAATTTATTATTTATGAGGCTAATCCACGTGGAATATTATTTCACGTGATATTTCCACAGGTTGGAATCTCCAACGAGGTCATTGGAGATGTTCGCCGCTCAGAGCGTGAGCATAGAATCCCGCGCCGGAGACATCGGCGCCACTTGCCTCACCAATTTCAAACTTAAGTCTGTTGCAGGAGCGGTGAGTTTGTCTTTTACTTACTTACGATATGAGCCACGTGATCTCAACTAGAACAAAGATAATATATCTTTGAGAACCATCAACAAGTTTTATTATAACCTTATGGGAACCGAATGAGCTGGGCCGCCGAGTTTCATACGGGACAATCTTTATCAAACTTTTCTTTTAATTAGCATAAATGCATACCTAATAGCGTAAATTCTAAATTGTAGGTACTTTTCGCGTGAAATAAGATATATAATAGTATATAGAGTTCCTTTTAGAGAACCTATTACGCTACGCAACGCTCATAGAGTAAAGAAAAACTACGGATTGAAAGCCGCATAGCAATGTGTGTAAAAACTATAACAGCCATGAGCCCACGCCATGTCATACTAGGTTCAATACGCTTGATAAACCGTGGGCATTTGCTTTGTAAGTGCTTCTGCCTAAACCGCTTTGAGATTAACAGACCTAAAGTTTTTTTAGGTACAGATCTTGCAAATAAATAATGCACATCGCCTTTTGGAAACAGACAATTCCGTTTACGAAAATGTCCCGAACTCGTGACAAGTTCCATAAGAAACTTTATTAGTTTGCGTCAAATAGATGGCGTCTATGGGATAACGACTGACAAATGTCACATAGGTGGTGTGTTACAGAGTTAAAGCTTCACGAAACCGAAATAAGCCTATTATCTCTTAATCGATGTGTGTTATTTATTTGCGTTATATTCATTCAGACTGTTTATAATCTTAATAGTACCTCTTTGTATAGTAAAACAATTAATCAATAAATCGCATAGTTAGAACAAAAAGGATACCAAACACGTCGATTTTGCAATGTAAGATTTGTATCTTTTATGTTGGGGTTCAATTTAATAAAATGACACATTTTGTTTTGTCTCACTTTTGTTCCAAACTGTGCGAAATGGTATAAAGTAAATAAAATGCCTTCTCTTTCAGATCCGGATAGACGCGCCTAGTATATTCATGCCGAAGTTAAAGTCAGCCCTGCCACTGCCGCCGTCGTCCGCGCCGCACTCCCACGACCCCCACCACCAGAACATCTATCAGCTGTGCGCGTGCGCCAACGGGAAACTGTTCTTGGCACCGCCCCACGGCGTCTGCGCAGCGAGGGAGGACAGTCTCATCTGCCGATGATGTTACTTTTTAGGACGTTTTCTTATTAACTCGTTATGAATTTATGTAATTTTAGCTATTCGAATGTTTACGTTACAGGCCAAATGGTATGTTTTGTTGGGAATAACAATAAATTAATATCTCATAATAATAAATTTACAAATTCTACAAGACGGTAATGTGACATTACTGCGGTCCTTAACCCATTGTCATCCAGGTGAATACTTACTCTTTACTTGGTTTTGACTTTTTTTACTATTGCCAAGTAATGGAGTTCAAAAAGAGAGTTTCTTTTGAGTACAAAACCAAATAATAAAGACTAAGATCTAAATGCGTGTATGTACCTGCAGTAGGACAAAAATCCATGCCCTAATCAATTTGAAACTCATATTAATGTCATTTAGGTTCATATTTCACGGGCCACATATATAACAATTCCATCTTATTGGTGCTTTTTTTGTGACAAAGGTGTCATCAACTTTCCAGTGTTAGGCTTTTGAATATAGATATTCTGAGTTACCAATATTGTTTCCTAATATTTTTAGTCCTTCCAAATCATGTCCCTAGCAAAATTGATCCCAACAGCAATGAATGTGCTAATTACCGAAACGCTCGTCACTGATATTTAAATAACCTTTACTTATTTGCTGACATCACGATAACATCATCGCAATAAATTCGCATCCAAAAACAATTTACATATATCTGATGGCAGAAAAAGTTTAATAAAAGTATTTTCATGTGGCAACAACAAAAAAAATGTCAACTGTCAACTGATATTTCGAGGAATCATTTTTGTTGGTGAACCGTAAAATATCAAAACGTTTTACTACAATTTTCCCAGAATTTCTATCAGTCAATGTGTATTCGCTTTATGCCATAGATCCTGGAGGACCTATAGCAATAAAAATGTACACACACTTCACACCTTTTCATTCCAAAGCGGGGTAGGCAGAGGCACTTGCTAAAGGAAATGCCCACCGTTCACCAAGTGTATTTAACCCAACCATCGCCGTTATAGGGTTCACACACCTTGTGGTGTGCGGGTTTCATCACGATGTTGTTCTTCACCGTGCAAGCGTTGCGTTGCGTACATGGGCTCTGAAAAAGAGCCCTATTGGTACACGTCCAGTAGCCGTACTCGAACCCGCGACCACCCGGTTACAAGGATCCGACGAACTGAGCCGCAGACGCACAGACAATAAAAATGTACCATTCGAAAAAAATCTTTTAAAGAGGATCGTCTTGTTGTTTTTGTGAATTTTAACAATTAAACACGTTGTTGTCAATATTTTTATTGTTTTAATCGACTATTTAGTATTCGATGCATTTCCTTGATTATTGTGAAATATGCTTGTTTGTCTCAACTATGCCGTTCGCATTTTTCCGATCTGAATGTCTATTTATATATGTTTTGTAATATACGTACGAATCTAGTTGAAGTATTACGATGTTCACGAGAAATATATAGAACTGACATTTAAATGTATGTATGTAGGTATATACCTACTATTATGGTCGAAAGTGTTGCCTGTAATATTGTTTCATATCTGGTTGCAATGATCAAACTTTTTCATATAAAGAACTATCGTAAATTATTTTTGTGGTCGACTCGGCTCATAGGAAACCAAGCAAGCATTCTGTCATTCTAGCTCGTGGTTCTAATTTACCATTTATAGGTTGAGTTTTGGCAACACTGAGAAAATGGGTCAAAAATGACTGAATTAAGTGGGCCCTGCCGCCAAATCATTTTTGTGTATTGACGCAATTGGGCATCAATCGAACCCTACTCGTTTTATAAACGCGACATTTTGGATTGATGTATGGATGTTTGTTACTCTTTCATGCAAAATCTACGGAACGAATTTTAATGAAACTTTACAACACAAGTACTTTATACACCAGCTATATTTCATCTTGAATTTGAGATGTGAAGGTGATAAACTGCGGCTAAATACATAATATGTTATAGAAAACCTACTTTGTAAAAAATGTTCTTTATTGACTATGAACCTGTCGCTAAATAATGTAATATTAAAAATATATATATAAGTAGATAATATATATGTGTAAAACATAACATAAAGCACTTTCGAAGTAGAATTGTGATATATCTTGTTAGTTACTATAAATAAATATTATACCAAAGCGTAATATTATGTATGTGACTCCATTCACGTTAGAAATTATTATTATATAGGCTATTTTACTTTTTTGCATTAATCGAATTTAATAAATTGTTATTATTCTGAAATATTTTTCAATACAGTTGTGGGACGGTAGTGTGCCTTCGATTTTATTACAAATAATTTATTTATTTCGTTAAAACTTGTACGAATCTTAGTCAATTTTACAAACTCGGTACATCTGAATTTACTCTCTTTAAGAAAACATATTTTAAAATGTTTAAAATTAATTGAACTATGTTCTTATAGTACGTGAAATTGTTTGTTGAACCAATTAATTAATTAAATAGATAAAGCATTTTAAGAGAATGTAACAAGTCAGTGTAAATGTTTAAACAAGACAGACATACTGTTGTTATCCAGCTTTTCATGATTTCTGAGCTTTGTGTACTAAAATAGAACCTACATTTTTTTTTGTAGACATCGTGTAAATATAAATGTCCTTATGTAATTATGGTGTTTTTTATTCAACAACTAACAACCTTTAGAACTTTAGAAGCATCCTAAATCTGGAGGCCAAGTCATTGACACTGTCGTAATTGCATCTCGTCGACATCGCAGTGACAAAGTATGTGCATCGCTGTTTTAACCCTTAACTGTATGATTTTTTTTGTCTGAATAAAAACCTATCCTTCTTAAATTATGTGGCCTCATCCATCATGGGAAAAAAATAAAAAAAATGAAAGTGGGCTAAAGTCAAAACTGCGTTCATACGTATTTGTACCTTTGACAATAATTTAGAATAAAAAATCTGAACATGGGACGGCTAGAAAAAAAATCGAGGAAAAATATACTATTTTCCTATAATTATATATACATCACTATGCAGCTAGGGGTTAATTAGGACCACAGTAAAATAACGAAACCAGCAATGTACAATGTTTGACGCTAACGCCAAAGCGATGCAACTACCAGAGTGTAGAAAACTTGGGCACCTGAAGGGATTACTCATGTATAACACCAGCGTATTCGCAGCTATTTGTGAACGACGACGGTTTGTCAAAGAGTTGATCTCCCATAGAGAAAGTAACAAGCTGCATTGGATCGGACCGGACTGTTAGCGCGGAATGTCTATGAACATAGAAGCTTATATTTAATTGCCAGAGGGTCGCATCCGGACTGATTTGCTGGCAATATGACATCGTCTGCGTGTCTGCCTGGTGGAATTGGTTTTTTTTTCTGTAATACTTCAATAGATATAATTTAGCGGCAATCGGCACTACAACCATTTTTATTTATTTATTTATTTATTTATACATATATATTACACATATATTTCCATAAATATCTAACTTGACAGGTTGAACCTAATTCATCAGGTACACACGCAAACTACATACTTATATAAGTATACACAAAAAATATAACAAACATAAACAACTTAGACTCCTTACCTAAACAAATGCAATTTAATCATAATATAACAAAAATAATAAAACTAAAATAATTCAACATTTTGGTTAAAGGGGTGACCTTTTAGATTTATTAATCATGTAAACTCAGGTACTTATTTTTTTTTTAAAAACACATGAAAGACGTGATAGATATACATGGTACGTGTCTTAAAGCGGATGAGAGAAGTCCGTGTGATGTGATAAAGTAAATCCCATTCACATTGGTGACTCACTGTGAGATGAGAGTTTACAGACCCTGTGGGTCCAAATGCAGTTACGATATCAATTAGCTTGAGGACGCCTGTGCGTTTCGTATTAAATCACATGAAGCGTAGCCCAAATGTTAGTACACAAAATCACGGTCGTCAATCCTAATGGGAGGGACCTCTAGATACATAACGCAGCCTCATCTAAATGGCCATTTAGCGGACTAATCCTTCGCATTACACTTCTTTTCTTAACTCGATTACTTAGGTCATTTTATTACGTGTTCCAAACCGGTATCAGTATTTTTGCCAGGGATCTGCTACCTTACTCTCACCTGCGATAGGGGAAATATAGATAATAATATCAGTATTTGTAACTCTCAAGTTGGTTTGGCACTAACTAAATGCATTGTATGATAAAACACTACGCAGTAGGTTAGGTATTATTTATGAGGTACCGTGTGCGTCATTTTTGCCGTCTATGTCTGTCTTAATAACTTACCAATGTCCTTGTATTATTACATTAAAATGAAATCCAACTTGCAAGTCTTAAGAGACAATAAATGAATCTGCAAAGGCGTTCTATGCAGTTTTTCCCTTAAATTTAAATTAATTTGGGATATTGAACGATTGGTACTGAAATATTCCAGGATATTATAACATTATGAATAACCGTCATAATTTCCATTCAACGTAATGCAGTTAAAGTCTTTGGCTGTAGCGAGACCAGCAGAACTAGTTTGTGTATCATTGTCTACAGAACAATGCCGAAGTTGGCCAAGTTTAATATTCAATTTGTTTTAATGCTCGTTGAAGGTAACTGAGAAGATTCCGAGACGAGACTGTGCACTCTGTCAAGTTATACACTGCAACAAATAAGAGCTTGTTTGAATGTTGTTACAAAACTAAAGAAAACGCGCGTACGATGGTGTGGGAAACCTCCTACTCTACTAGTAACCATATTGTGTTTGATTTGATTTGTCAACTTTGGTCACTTGCAAGCCAAAAGTTTGAGGATACAGTGGATCCGTATTTCAATTAAAAATGGGTTATTCGGAGATGAACCTTTCGTACAAAAAAAAACTAATTAGGTACCTACTCTTCGATTCGATAATCTATTGAATCATCACTAAAATGTAACTGGATTGAATATCATGAAATCTGCGCAGTAATTATTCTAGATATACATAGTTGTTATTAAGCTGAACTTACGAAGTTATGTCGTCAACAAATAAATAACTGTGCCTCTAGCACGAACTAACGTTACGCAGCTCGCATCTACGTTACGTTGCAACGCTACGTTTGCGATTCGGAAGTCGAATGGAAGCACGAACCAAAATCTGACGTTTACGTCCATTCTAAGGCCAATGTCCATGGCCCTACGCAACGAATCGAGATACGTTAGACACGTTTAGAAATTTTACAAAATGTTCACCAATAAAATTTAAAAGTAGAATTTCACATTGTTTTGACGTAAAACGAGTAATTCTTCTATTTCATTCAATTATCAATACAAATCCAATGAAAGATGGTTTTATAACTAAATAAACGATTTCAAAACGCATTGCAAAAATATTTTTCAGAATTTTTGAACGAGTAGTACGAAATCACCCTCCCAAAAAAAAACAAAAAGAAAAAAAGATGGCTCACTACGTTGATTAATGGTTTTCGACCAATGTCGCTCTATTTAGTTTTGATATGATTCTATTATTTTTGTTTTATTTACAAACCAGACTAATAATGCCTATTCCAACATACTATAAAAGGCTATAAATGACAGACTTATTGCTAAAGATGCATTTTCTACCAGTCATCTGAGTGAAACAGCGACGACTTTATTGTGAAGCAGCAAAATATGAAGATTACAAAAGTGGGAACATTGTGATTAAAATATACCTAATATTTCGGTTTTTATACTATGTGTAATTCAAGTTGGTGTGAAGAATTAATATACATAATAATAGAACTATAATATTTATTGCGTGTTTGTTTTATTTAATACTCGTACATATCATAATATGAAATCATAACACAGTTTCAAGCTAATGGTTGACTTGGTTGTATTTTGTAAATATAAAATAGGTGGGAAGTTGTCTAACTAATATTATAGGTGCCTTTTGAAAACAGAGGCCATTTGGGAGATACTTAATTTATTTACTTAGGTAGGCAGAATAGGCTCCATCCTCAAGCCTGTGATTTGAAAACTGTAAATTTGACAAACTTTCATATAGATACAACAAATACAAGCGTCTGTGGTCCAGTTGGTCGGATACTTGACTTGTAACCGGGAGATCGCGGGTTCGAGTCCAGCTACTGGGCGTGTACCAATGGGACTCTTTTTCAGAGCCTATGTACGCAACGCACCGCTTGTACGGTGAAGGACAACATCGTGATGAAACCCGCACACAACAAGGTGTGTGAACCATAACGGCGATGGGCTCACCCCCTGTCACGTTGGGTTAAATACGTTTGGTGAACCGTGGGCATTTGGTTAAGCAAGTGCCTCTGCCTACCCCGCTTTGAGATTAAAAGGCGTGAAGTGTATTTTTTTTTCATATAGATAATAGCTAGACTGGGTTCTACACAAGCATCTAGAAGAAAAATTGATGTATTGGTCGGCTAATTTTGTGTGCTAGAAGGTTTATACGGTTATTTTTATGATTACAATAAAATTTACTAACGTTACGTTGTTCGCCATTGAAAACAAAGTGAATAGATACGTTTGCTAGACGCACTGGCTAACATTCAACGTTACGTATAACTAACGTTACGCGCTGACATATGCGTAGTTCCGATGAATTCCGGCAAACGGCGCTGATTTTTTCCCATACATTGTCAACGTTAACGGATACGCTAACGTTAGTAGCGTTGTTTCGTGCTAGACGCACTGTTGTGTTCAGACTAATTTACTTTACACAACTGAGACGTTTGAACAATACAGGATGCATCTAAACAGTAATAACATGGTATGATCTGTGCCGTATGTTGCGGCAGAAGCGACTTGAGCAGAGCGAGCCGTGGTGCTGTCGTCGCAATGAACAGTTAAAGTTTAATTAAAGATTCACGATAAATTGTCACCATGTCTGCATTCGCTGGTGAATTATCCACACTTTCGTGCACGCCCGACGCTGCTCCGTGTTGACTCTTTAAAATATAATCCCACAAAGTTCGAAGATGAACAATGATGAGATTATTGCAGTTGCATCTCTTTCATTACTATATATGACAAATTGTTTTTTTTTACCCCCGCCCGACGCAAAAAGAGGGGTGTTATGAGTTTGACGTGTCTGTCTGTGGCATCGTAGCTCCTAAACGAATGAACCGATTTTAATGCGGTTTTCTTTGTTTGAAAGCTGATCGGGGATGTTCTTAGCTATGTCTGATCGATATCTGTTCACCCACTCAAAAGTTATGGGGGTTGAAATTAGGGATGAAAAATTTCACTTGAATGAATGTGCCCAAGTGGGGTATCAAATGAAAGAGCACGAAACGTATATTTAGACTCGGTTTATTAAATGAAAATTGCATAATTTGTTGAAAAGTTATGAGCGTTGAAAGTGGGGGGAAAAGTCGACTCTATACAAATATGTTCAAGTGGGGTATCAAATGAAAGGGCACAACGTTTAAAATCATTTACGAACATTTAAAATCGGGGGTTTTTTTAAATTAAAGGTCATTGGGCGAAATCTGACCCGGTTTTCGAAATATGTCCTACAAACATTAAATTAATTTTAAATTATTGATTTTTAGTATACCTTTCATTGTATGTAGTTTTTAAAACAAAAAATCGCGGCAGATGTCTTAAAAACAACTTTAAGTGTTTCAAAATATTTACTGTTGTAATCAATCAAAATAGTTACAATAACAGAAATGCACGGCTAGGAGCTGCATTAGCCACCTCACTCGCTTATTGGACAAGTTTTATTGGATTTTGTTGATATGGAAATACTAAACAGTTATGTTTTGTATAGGCGCTCTGTGTTGCGTCCAAGACAACATATTCTCACAGTACACTTTACAGAAAGGTTCCGAGATCACACCAAGTTATAATTACAGGAAATAACCCCACGTGAGGTAAGAATAAGCATTATTTTCAGCTGTTAGTTATAATTAAAAGTAGGTAATAAAATAAAATAGAACATTTCTACATGTATTTTTCGGATTCCCTTTGATGGTTCGCGGTCTATATGTTATGCTTCCTGGGTGAGATTAGATTCCACTCTGAGAAGATCAACATCAAGATCCAGAGGAGAGCAACTAACAACCGGAGATGCTAACAAGTCGCGACTTATTACCATGACCCGGTGGGTCGTCGAGACCATGAACGGGCGTTTTAAAAAGGGTTTTAAAGTATTTCGACACACTTATTTGAATGTTTCATTACCGAACATGATGGTAGACTTTAGAATAACTGCAGCTCTCATCAATGCTACTCGGCGGCCATACGAAGATAGCATTCACTCCGAGCAATTCATCAATATAATTCATGAAAACATTAATAGAAAAAATTATGTAAGGGAACACACAATTTAAATAGGCAAAGGGTAGCCTTTACTGCAATTGATGCCAATGATGCCGTGTTCGATTTCCCACGGTTGACGTTCGATGACTTGATATTATTTACACTGGGCACCTAAGGATCGCCAGATCATACGTCCATTAACACTTACGACCAAATGGCCTATATATTGTAGTACTTTACCGGCATCAGGAATCGATAAATAACAGAACATTGATTCGCGGTAGAATTCAGTGGCGACACGTCAGGAGAACTTGCTTTAGCAAGTGCCTCTGCCTACCCCTCTTTGGGATTAAAGGCGTGAAGTGTATTTATTTTTTTATTTTATTTTTACATCAGGAGTAAACAATATTACACTTACATATTGATGAATCCTACAAGTGAGGGCAGGGATAGTATAGAAGATTATTACTGTTCTTGTATCCACGGATGCCGAACTATCGTGTGCTGTGTACATATAGCCAGTATGGTCTACTTTTTGTCATGGGCAAAACACCAGGAACGAATAGATGCGCCAGCAAGGTTCTTGGACGACACTACAGTGCCTGTTGACATTGATCATATTGAATAAAAACTTTTTATTAAAAATAATAATTAGATTCCTACATCAGTATTAGGGAGATAGAATAAGTTTTAATATTTTACGTGCAATAAGTAGATATAGTTCAAGGCAGCAGACAAACGCAATGAGTTAAGTTAGTCCACAGTGTGACGAAAAATGTCGAATTATCCCTCCTTCTACTTATACATTAATTTTATTTTTTTGGGCAGATTCCCATACTCTACATTAATGCGACATATCTTTTCGTAAACTAGGGATGTTTATCTAAACATCCAAACCAATTTTCTTTCTGTAGGCCGTGGGTATGGTTTCCATACTAAGTTGCCCAGTGACCTTTGCAATTTAATTAGTTATTACACAACTCGTCATTATCAGTAGTACTTGTAGTATTAGGTCGGGTTACATCGGTCTTGGCCGATCTTTTTTAAGGTTAAACATAGAGACAATATGGTGAGAATAAAACAAACAGACTGGGTGTCAAGTCTGCTTAATAAACATTACTGACATTCATACTATACTCGTACTATAATGTTCTATTCTATATATAATAATACTATACTCGTACTAGAATGTTCTATTCTATAGATAACGCACATTTGGTAGTCTGCTAGCCACTAATTTGCTAGTCATGTTTTAGTGAACTGCGAGTGCTATTATAGTACGAGTATACCATTCCGTATTCTGATCGTTACTTGTGTTATGATCGCTCTTTGCTAGAACGCCATTTAGTATTCCGCTAAATTTTGAAAGCGAGTAAGGTACTAGTACTAATAGTGAAGTTCGAGTAAACCACTAAAGTATTTATTCGAGTTTTCACCTCAAAACTGCCGTGTCGTGTTGGTGAAGTGATTTTCAAAAGCCCAAATATGAGAGCGATGGCTTTTATACAATTTAGCTGACAGTGTGAATCAGCGTCGCCGACAAAATTTGGATAGACGACGAGCCCGAAAACAACTCAGGATGGCAACGGACCCATTCACTATCCCCGATCCCGAAGCTGAATCCACAGGCTCGTACCAGACGCTATATAGGTGGTCAAAGCTCACTCCACAATGTCTCGCAGACCACTGTTTCAACGTCTGTGAGAGAATTATGCTACTAAAGTAACTACATAAACCTAAGTAAGCTAACCTGTAAATACCTAACTTTGTGGTGAAGTTATTTTATTTAAGCATATTTCCTATGTACCGACCCATTGATTTTCCTACTAATGTTCCAAATAATATGCTTACCTAATAACCTACGTACTTATTTTAGGTTTTATCAAAAGTATGGCATACCTGGTGCCATTGGCTGCATTGATGGCACCCATGTTGCTATCCTTCGCCCTAAGGTATATGAGGTGCGGTTTTGGAATAGAAAAGGTTTCCACTCCTTGAATGTTGTGATTCTAAGTACCTACATAAGCTAGATTTTCTATGTACTGTTTAAGATTCTGTTATAAAATGTTATAAAAAAAATGTCTGTTTTTATTAGGTAAGTACTTTTAGTAATTTTGTTTTTAATTAAGTCATGTTCATTGTCTTACTGAGGTTCCTTGACTTAGGCCATGTAAAATTATTTATTACCTACATGCATTACATAATAATAGCCTGTGACAATTTTGCTTCACAGTTAGCTCAATTGAATGAGATTGCTGATCGCAAGCTCCAGCAGCACAGGGGTTCAAGCAGGGTAAACCCAGACCCTCAAGCAGGCCGCGCTTTCCAACAAACTTTGGTGGAGAGGCTGTGGTCAGAAGAAGAATAAATATACAAATAATTATATATATAATAATAATTACCTATATATAAAACTCAGAGTCTATAGTAAGCAAATAGTTTTTTTAAGTCGATTAACGAAAGAGATTTATATGGGTGATGTAATGGGCCGGGTGAGTAGAGGTCGCCCCAGAAGGGCCTACATTGACCAGATTGGTGATGTCCTGGCGGAAGGTGGCGTGAAAAGTACTCGAAACCGGAGGTCATGTATGAAAAGATGTGAATGTAGATGAAGCGAAAGGGGTATGTCAGGACCGTGACAAATGGAGATCTGTAGTCTCTGCCTACCCCTCTGGGAGACAGGCGTGAAGTGTATGTATGTATGTATGTAGTTTTTTTTATTCCAACACTTAAAAATATTTCTTTAGTCTTAATCAATTACCTATACACTAGATACTAAATAATATAAATAACATATGTAAGGCACTCTTTTCAGTCAAATCAAATCGTTTATGTCTTCATCGTTATAAGTGCTATTACATACAGGTACACAGTAGTATAACATAAAACTTGATGAATGTCCTTAATGATTTTAAAAACAAAAGTAAACATCCCCATAACAGTCCGTCTTTGTACAAAGTTTAAATAGAGGAATCCGAAGAACTTGTCCTGGGAATTCTTCTTCTGATTGGCGTTCTCGCACACTACTAGGCTCCGCTGAGCATCTTGAAACGTTTGATGATGACATCGTTTTGATCTGATCTTACTTACTAATATTATAAATGGGAAAGTGAGTTTGTTTGTTTCTTTGTTCCGCTTTCGCGCCGTAACTACTGAACCGATTGCTTTGAAATTTTACAGACGTATAGTTAGAAGTCCGGTTTAAATAACTATTTATCCCGAAAAAAAATGATGTTCCCGAGGGAAAACAAAAATATTCCTTTATTCCGCAATATAATCGAAGTCCACGCGGGCGAAGTCGCGGGCGGAGAACTAGTAAAAAATAAATAAACACAAATTTTAAAACAATGGCCTAAAGGAACCATTTTTACATAAGTCAGGTAGGTACTCACTTGATACTGGTGACAATTTCTATTTGACCCAGTTGCTGGGGTGCCACAACATCTTCTTGAAATTTTCTTGAATCTTCTTGAAAAACTTTCCAAACAAAATTTGAAACTAATGACAGTTCTCCGGCCGTAATTCTGTCAGAAAAACGTCAAATAAAATTCCCCATTGGGAAAACTGTGTAAGAAATCATATTTTGTTCAACTATAAATATGTATTTTTTTGGCACTTCTGACAGTAACAATCCCCGTTTCGATTGAAGAAAATTAACAAGATTGACACTTTCAACAGTTTGAATGACGATTCTGCGTTCCACAATGGTGAACTTTCTGGATGTCATTACTGTCAAACTTTGTTTGGAACGTATGACAGTAATGACAGTTCTCCGCCCGAAAACCTTTATTTATGTTATTTTATTTATTTATTTATTTACTAACAAAACATGCATTACATTACAGGTTGTGTACCCAATTCGCAATGATGTTAAACAAGGACTTATATAAGCTTAAAACGAACACAACTTAACATTAAAATATTGAAACATAACAAAACTTCACACAAACTTACTATACCTACAGAAACACAAATAACAACAAATCACAACAACATTATTGCAATATATTCACAGAAGCTCTAGTGAACTCATTCAGTGAACATAAAAAAATGTCCACGACAGCTGATACGGCATTGATGGTAACGAGCGCGCGCGTAATGGGCACATTCTGGAGAAGGTTAGTGCGAGCGGCGGGAACAACCAGCGAGCGGCGGCAGGCGGCGGCGGCGCGCGCGTTGCACGTCCGGCACGGCCAGGAGCAGGCGGCCCAGGACGCCCGGCTCGTGCGTCACGCCGCGCAGCACGCGGAACAGATACGTCGCCAGGCTCAGCTCACGACGCAACTCCACGCGGTTGTATCCCACCATTCCCATCACAAACAATGTTGGGTATAACCTGTCAGAAAAACTTCAAAGAAAATTACCCATTGCAATTTCATGGTAAAATTTCGTACGTAGATATTCAATTCATATTTATGTAAACATTTACCTATTTTTTACATTTACTTCTAGTATACTACGAGTCTAGTAAGAGTATGCAGTGTCTTTTTGCCTATAATTATGGTGTGCACGCCATTGCTGGGTAGAGATGGTGAACATCAATTGAGGAGGTTAGGATCAAAACGTATTAATTTAGGTGTAACCAAATTTGATGAAAAAAAATACGAAAACTTATACTTAGGCCTTTTCAGAAGAAAAACATAAATAATCCATTCCCTTGTACATATATGAAATCTATTATTTCTCAAAAACAATTTTAAAAATAGTACATGGTAGTGAAGTTATATATTTGAAAATGTACAGAAACCCTTAGGGAAAGAAAGGCAAATTAATACGTTTTGATTCTAACCTCCTCAATTGTTATAAAAAAACAAGTTTTTTTCGTAAAGACCTATAGACGCCCTTTTATGGGAGGCTAATTACATTTAAAAGTTAAATTGATAAATGTAACCATTGAGGACCCAAGTCATAGGTTTTACACACCTTACATATGAAGAGCAGAGAGTTAAATATAACGCATATTATTAAATTGTACTAAATAAAAAAAAACCTTTGTAAAAAATCTGCTTTGCAGATTGAGAAAACTTTATAATGCCATTAGCTGTACCTACATTTCCTTCATAGTAAATTTCAGTCGTTGTTTCCGTCGACATCTCATCTAATTGAATTTGGGAATCCTTTGTAGCGGTGCAGCTATAAGAGCCATTTCAAAGACACCTCACTTCGTTTGAAACCGAGCGAGAGGAAATATACTTGTGATTTATGTTATGAAATATGCCGCGAGGAACTGCGGGAAATATTTTCCTGAAGTGATATTCCCAATACACGGGGCACTAAACAAACATAATACAGGCTATTTACATTTTGAATATACCTCAGGTTTTCTGGTGGGATTTGATATTGGATATTGCCGGTTTTAATTCTCATCGGACTTGACGGATGTATTTGTAACATTTACTTTATTATCAACTAGCGGACGCCCCGCGATTTCATTCGCATAGTTTTGGAGTACCTGCATCCCAAATTTGACGAGTTTAACTTGAGGCGTTTAGATGTTGTTGAATTTTCTCAAACTTTGTTTGGAACGTATGACAGTAGACAGTTCTCTGTCCGAAAATCTGTCAGAATAACGTCAAAGAAACTTCCATTGTAACGGTAAAAATAATCTAGACAAAAGTGACATCTATGCATTAGTTATTATAAATCTCATACTATCTTTAGATCATTTTTTAAGGAAACGCGCACTGACATAATATTAAAAGTTTAAAACGGGTATTATAGCGCGAAGATTAACCAAAGATAAGCATTCAGCTTACCTTCTTTGTTTGCCCGACGTTTCGACACAGTAACATGTGTCGTGGTCACGAGCTGACTGGAGTACGGCGGCAGCGTCGTTCACTGGTTGCGAATCCGGAACTACCCTCAAAAAGTCACTGTTTCGACTCGCCACACTATCGACATCAGAAACGATATTAAGCTAAATGCTTATCTTTGGTTAATCTTCGCGCTATAATATCCGTTTTAAAATTTTACTATCTTTAGATACTGATCCAATTAGGTACCTACATAATTTTATAGAAGAAACATAAGATTTACAAAAGTATATAACATACCTGGGTGTTGTATGTAAATAAGTTTAAAAATCTTAAAAAAGTTACCTATGTCATATCACAATAAACATTAATCATTCGCTTATGAATTGTATAGTACATAAATGATTAAATATTATTTTGTTATAAAGGACGATTTACACGGCTTCATTTCTTTATATGTTAAACACATATAATACAATTTTACAGAGAACATAATGACCGAAAATTAATTGGCATAGAACTTATCAGAAATGGAACCGTGTTAATGGGTCTTAACAAAGATGGCGGCGTACAGAAAATATATTATAGGTACGCAGATACATTTGTTAAGAAAATGCCCACGATTCACCAAGCATTATGGGCATGATCATAATATCATAGCCCAACGTGATGAGGGTGAGCCTATCGCCACTGTAGGGTTCACACACCTTTTAATACGCGCGTTTCATAACGACGTTTTATTTCAAATTACAAGCGTTGCGCAGCGTATATAGTCTCTGAAAAAGATACCCATTGATTGACACACGTCTCCTACGCTCGGTTGCAAACCACAACTTCCCGATAGAGAGCCCAGTTTATCGACCACTGGGCCATAGACGCCAAACTTGCCAAAATACTCGATCGTCACAGAAAACAACTTATCTACCCACGTACCTGTTAGTAACAAAGTTTCTCATTGAGGGCTTATGGCTCAATTTGTCACAGATCTGCAGCCCACCTTCATTCGGAGTCACCTCACGTCACCGGCTCACAGTATTGTTAGTAAAGTTCGTTCGGGTGTGGTATTTATTTCATTAGGGAGCATAGCGCGACTAATGAAAAGCCGGCTGCGTGTTTGTCGGATCGGTGAAACATTGGATTATCTTTGCACGCGATGTGCACACTTTCAACTGGTAATCTGAACGTTTCACTGGAATAGGGAAGCGAGTTGCTGCCCGGTGGGGCCGTGGGAAGAGGCACTGTTTCATAAGACTTACAATGAATGGCGCTGTTGACAGACCCCTGTTTCACCAGTAGTGCAATTCTCGTATTTTTGCTCGATCACGATTACGTTTTGGTTTAGCTTACGCTCGAGTTTAGTCGAGTTCAAAAATTACCAGAATACCGTTTTTTTGAGAAGAATAATTTTAGTTTTGTTTGTTTATGAGAATGAGATTTGACGATTCCGAGCCGTTTGACGTATTGAAATTCGATAGTAACACGATAACGATAGTAACAAGTGAGTTTGGACTAAGTTGAGACTTTTTTAGTATCGACGAAAATACGAGAATTGCACTACAGGTTGACTCAATTTAGATTTGTATAATTTGTATACTTAATAACTTGAAGAAAAAATAACCAACTTCAACCAGTAAAAGTTGACACAGGTATATGTGGTTTCCTCATGGATGCCATTGTCTGAACTGAACCAAATTTATATAGGACCAGTTTTCAAATAAAAAAAAACATCCGAATCGGTTCACCCAGGCGATAGTTCTGAGGTAACAAACATAAAAAAATCCAGACGAATTGAGAACCTCCTCCTTTTTTGATGTCGGTTAAAATATGACAGGGGTTATCTTACTTTTTGATGTCCCTTATAATTTATTAAGGAATCTTCAGAATCAGTATTTCTCAATTCGACCGTATATAAGTTTTTTTATATTTGTTCAAAGTTAAATTCGTCATTTATAAACCGATTTCGGAGATTTTTTGTTGGAAAGAAGATATTTCATAGATGGTCCCGTCATAAAGAAGTCAGGATTGCAGGCACACGCGATAAATCTTAATCTTTAAAGGGGAACTTAAAAAAATCGTACAGGCGTGCGGCTTGTACCAATTGAAGTCGAAACTTCTTAAAAAATATCTATATAATAAAACTGTTCAGGGTCCAACATTGTACATTGATTCCTTTTACATAAAAACTGGTGAATTATATCAATTTGCCCTTACAGAAGCCGAATTTCATATTTTTGAAAAAAATGTCTGTTTGTCTGTTTGTCCGTGAATCACGTCAAAACGGCTGGACAGATTTTGATTAAATTTAGTACGCAGATACTGGAATACACTGGAATAACATTTAGGCTATCTTTTATCCCGGAATTCAATTTGGTTCCCGTAGGATCGTCCAAAAACAACAATTCCCAAATAGCTGAACGTATCGTAATGAAACCTTTTTTGGTTGATAGGATTTTCAGAGTTCTGGAGATACATGCTCTGAAAATGTATCTCAAAATTCCTTGAGGATAGGTCAAATGCACGGAAATGATAAAATGAAACTGTAAAATGTACATAATAATAAACAATATTCGACGAAGTTTATATAATCCGAATTTCAACAAGTCCAGTTAGTCGGATACTTGACCTGTAGCCGGGAGGTCACGGGTTCGAGTCCGGCTACGGTGAAGGACAACATCGTGATGAAACCCGTACACCACAAGGTGTGTGAACCCTATAACGGCTATCGGCTCACCCCCTGTCACGTTAATACGCTTGGTGAACCGTGGGCATTTGCTTTAGCAAGTGCCTCTGCCTACCCCGCTTTGGGATTAAAAAGCGTGAAGTGTTTCCTTAAAAATGGCAATTTTACCAAACCGGAAAAAAATATTGGATCATTATGACTATGTTTTTAAGTACCGATTTCATCGATGCCACGCAATATTTGGCCTCGGGAAATCCATCCTTATCCATTAAAAACTTTGTTTAATGAATAAGGCTGATCTCCATCTTCGTCCACACACGCAAATTTTAATCCCTACAGTCCACCCTGCCCTAATCTCAAGTGGAGAGTGGCTCGTAATCTGCGATTCACACGCGACCTCCATCAGGAGGGGTGGACCTCATCTTGGCTTATGTCCGAGGTGTTATCGCCAGTGCCCAGCATACACTGAGGTCGGCGTGTCGCACAAGTGGCTCACAAAGCATATGAGACACAAGGCTGTCAATATAGAAGCCTTCGTATAGGATAACACAAGTTGGTTCGTTTATGTTTGAGTGTATATATTATGTGCTTATTTTGTGAATCAATACATACATCATAGGCAGACATTAGACGCTCATGCAAGCGTCATTCAATTCCATCAGTCATGATTTATGGAATGACTACTAATACTAATTTAAACATCATTCACTATATTAGACGATAGGAAATCCGTCCATCACAATCATGACTGTGGTAAAACTGAGATCAAAACGTATCGTCTAATGTCGGCCTAATATTTATAAAAGAAAGTTGTGTTAGTTACACCACTTATAACTCACGAACGAGAACTGATTTGGCTGAAAAATATTGAGGTGGTAGCTTACAACCAGGAGTCGGACATAGGATACTTTTTATCCCGATCCTGTGGGACGGGTTGCTATATAGTGTTGTATTTTGCATAAATTATTGAAAATGCGCGAACGAATTCGCGGGGCGTCCACTAGTATATATATAAAAGAAAGTAGTGTTAGTTACACTATATATAACTCAAGAACGGCTGAACCGATTTGGTCGAAAATTGGTGGGGAGGTAGCTTAAAACCGGGAGACGGACATAGAATACTTTTTACCCCGATTCTGTTGTTCGCGTCGCTTTATAGAGGGCGTTATAGTTTGTATGAAATACTGAAACTACGCGAATGAAATCGCGGGGCGTCCACTAGTAATATATAAAATAAATTAAAACTTTTTATGTCAAACGGTTTTATCGGAATAGAAAGGTATTCATGAGTATAATGTACTAAAAGCTAAAAAATAAAATTGGGTGGGTTCTAGTCATCTGACATAAAAATAAAATCGTGGGGCGTATAAATTAGGTAAGTATGCTATTTAATTAAGTAGGTAAGTAGTAGATGTTAAATTAATATATACGCCCCACGATTTTATTTATCAATATCCAATGACTAGAACCCACCAAACAATATCTACATGAATACCTTTCTATAAAAATATTATTTTATTAATTTTACTTTAAAGTTTCTAGTTATAGTGTATTCTACTAGTCGAGCTCTTTCATTCCACATGGTAAGTATCGTGAAAGAATAATTAATTCTCCATTTTGCAGCGGCGGACATCTTGGATTTACAATTATACTAAATACATTAAATTGTTTTGTCACCGGAACTAACCAAATTTCAGATCAATCTGACAACAGGAACGTACTTAAGTTTCAATTTCTAATTTTGACTCAACCAACCAATGCCGTACGGGTCAATAAAAAAAAAACCGTTTTAAAACAAAGTCGCCTTCAACTGTCTGTCCCTATGTATGCTTAGATCTTTAAAACTTTGCTTTAACAGATAAAGTAATTTTTGAGGAAGATTCATATAATAAAATACACTTCACACCTTTTATACCAAAGCGAGGTAGGCAGAGGCACTTGCTAAAGCAAATGCCCACGGTTAACCCAGCGTATTTAACCCAGCGTGACAGGGGGTGAGCCCATCGCCGTTATAGGGTTCACACACCTTGTGGTGTGCGGGGTTTCATCACGATGTTGTCCTTCACCGTACGAGCGTTGCGTTGCGTACATAGGCTCTGAAAAAGAGTTCCATTGGTACACGTCCAGTAGCCGGACTCGAACCAGCGACCTCCGGCGATCACAAGTCAAGTATCCCATCAACTGGACCACAGACGCTCACTGGACCACAGACGCTCTTCATTAATTTATATAATATATGCATATAATTGCACTGTTAATGATGTACATTATAAAACAACGTTTGATGGGTCAACTTGTACACTGTATAATTTAGAGGTAAAAATGAATAGGTCTAAAAATAAAAATAAATAAATACACTTCACGTCTTTTAATCTTAAAGAGGGATAGGCAGAGGCGTGTTTGTCCCACGTAATGCCCACGTTTCACCAAGCATATTTAAGCCAACGAATAGGGGGTGAGATCTGATTACATTAAACAAATTCGGATAATTTGTTTTCTGATTAAATCTTTTCCAGGCCTCGTGTTACGCAACGTTAATCACGCGCTATAAAAAAAACATCGTAAGGACACTCGTAAACAAAATATGTAAGTATACGTAACTTATGCAGATTAACAGTGTTTAGAGGTTTTACAATAATTTATTTTGCAATGTGACTTCATTTTTACCCTAATTTGTACTTTGTATTTCAAAGAACTGTAAGAAGAGCACCATTGGTACACGCCTAGTATACCCGCTCTCGAACTCACGTTCTCCCGACTGCAAGACGAAGCACCCGACTACTGGGTTACACTTAGCTCTGCCCTCTGTTGACAAAATATTATCAACATGTGTCATGCATTCCGCGAAGTCTTACTCGTAACCTGCTAGTAGCCAATGCAGAAAACAACTTCCATATAGACCTACTGCTAAAATCAACAATCAGCTAAATAAGTAACTCAAGTCGGGGTGATGTCATTTAGTACCTAACCCATTACTTCTGCCATGATGCTAAGCTGATTTGCTTTTAATTGTTCTTGGTCATATTATTTTCTCTGGGGAAACCATTCATCATCATCATCATCATCAGCAGCCACATAACGTCCACTGCTGGACGAGGGCCTCCACCAATGAGATCCGTCATTTGGGGTGAAATTCCAGTAATCGCCACGCTTGGCAGGCGGGTTGGCGATCGCAGTGGTGTTGTGGTTTAACACACAGAGAGCGCTGCGCCCGTTCTCTGGAGAGCTCCCTCGGTCGCCTCTTACGACCCCCATGACGGGAAAAGTGGGGAAACCATTAGACTCCCTACATTTCACGTCAAAACAATACTGATAACTAGATGAAATGGCCGAACCGATTATTGGCTTCTTTGTCATTGGGCGACGAGCAGCGTTATGCTTGAAATAGGGCAAGTACTGCCAGAACTGTTTCGCTCTCATGCGGTCTAGTGATTGTATGGTCTGACTGTACTCGGGATATGTACCTGCCGTCTACGCGGTCGTCGGGCAGCCGGTATGCGGCTAACGCCTAATGTAATGCGCCGGATGCGATCGGGTGCGGATTCCGCTAAAGCATTCTCCTGTGAACATTGCTGCAATAATACAAACGGACAGATTAAACAGTAATTATAGCTATGTGGATGTTGACAGATTCACGTAATTCATAAATAGTCTTGCGTGAAAATGAAAACGTGTGTCAACTAACTGCTTAATTCACGTTTTTACTCGCCTGACGACAGTTATTTTGTCAGGAGTAAAACATGAATAAAATAACAAAGATAGATCTGCAGGTCCGAAATGCCGAGAGCAAGCTGCATTGCTGTCATATAACAGAGGATGAGTATGCTTGAAGACATTAACTAGCACTGTACTTTGCTTCTTTTTTGAGCAGTATTCCAAACTGGCGTGTGGTGAAGTTACATCATCCTCATCGTCAGCCCATACTTGTCCACTGCTGGACATAGGCCTGAAGTTACATGGCGTAGCTTCAACTCAGCAGCAGTTGTAAGACAAGTCCATCACCATCCTAATCCTACCTCTCTGTGTACGGGCCATTCTCTGGAAACGTGCGCTACTACTTACTTTTCGACCTGCAGTTATCGCGATCGTGGCAAATCTAATACGCCTCTTCAATGGATGTACCATTACATCTTCATTAATGCTTTCCGGTTTCAGTTACTCTGTAAGGCGACCTCCTTAAGGACATTAGGACATTAGGCGGCCTCCTAAAGGGCATGTTAAGTACAACTCAAAAAATGAAGTGATGCTTTACGAAATCCAAAACGGCGATACTTACAAGACGGCGGACAAATTTTTTACCCATCCCCACATTATGGGTCTGAAATGAAAGGCCTTGCTAAGTTTAACTCGAAAAAAATAAAGTGAAGTCTCTCAAAAACCAATATGGCGGACTTATTTCGAAGCAGATAATCTCGACGATTTAGCAGAAATAATTTTGTATGTACGTTTATTTCGGATGACTGTGCATGGTTAACTATGTGACATTTTTCTTAGTCTATCATGGCACTACTTACAAGAATGCGGACTGATTGTTTTTAATGGGTACAACTACAAACTGGATAACTGTGTACCTACAAAATGGGTATTAATTAAAGGCTTGCTAAGTACAACTTGAAGATCAAAATATGTATAAAGCCAAGGTCATTTTCCATTGACATGTTCTACCGAAACCGATGGGTAACTGCAACATTACCATTGATGAAACAACAAAGAAACAACTTCGATAGCGAAATAAACAGAATAATTCAACTGAGTTGTGGAACGTTTAGGAAGCTACGTCGAGTCTTAGCATCGACCAACAGAGACGATCGAAGTCATCGACATAGCTCATCGTTTTAGCAAGCTGAAGTGGCAGTGGGCTGGCCATATTTGCCGTAGAACCGATAACCGTTAGGGAAAACGAGTTCTCGAGTGGAGACCGCGTCTCGGCAAACGAAGTGTAGGACGCCCTCAGGCAAGGTGGACTGATGACCTACGCAAGATGGCTGGCAGAAGCTGGATGCGAGAAGCCGAAAACAGATCACAGTGGCGTGCAATTGGAGAGGCCTATGTCCAGCAGTGGACAAATATGGGCTGATGATGATGATGATGATGATAAATAGTGTAATGAGTTGATGGTAAAATGTTTAAAGTTTAAGTTTATTTTATTATTTTTAGTACATGTAAATAAAAGCTAGCTGTCCAGCAGTGGACAGGTATGGGCTAATGATGATGATGATGAAATAAAAGCTTATTTTAAAAATGTTTTTTATTTTATTTAAAATCATGATTTTTTTTACCACAATTAATCGAATTTATTTTACTAATTAAAAGCTTCTTTTTAAAAAGGTTCTTACTTTTAATTCATTAGATTAAATTAGTAATAAACGTTTATTTCAGATCATTGATAAATTAAAAACTTATTTTGTTTTATTTAGTTTTGTTTTGTTTAGTAGGTATTTAACTAAAGAAAACAATAAAACTTCTATTGCCTTAAATCGAGTGTTAAACGTTTGTTCTTATGTATAAAAAAAAAAGTTCACGACTATGGTATTTGGGTCACCGAACTGTTATCAAGGTCCCCTCAGGTCGTTTCAATTCTGAGATAGTCTTTGACCGCCCGAAGGCATCTGGTTCGGCTTAACAACTACTATCGATAACCGAGGCAGCTTAACTACCCTGTGACCGAGCATAGAAGCATTCAAATATAAACCTCTCCGAATAGTCACCCATCTAGCGCTGATAGAGCCCAAGATTTTTGGACCGCATTGATCGTTCTTGATACATCGAGGCTGCAGTTTGCTATATAAACTTTTTCACAAAAATCAAACAGAGATCACATTTAACTGTAATTAAGTTAAATAATGTTCTTGTAAATACAGTACCTAAAACATCTATTACCAATATTATGAAGAGAAAAGGTTTATTTATTTTGTTTGTTTGTTTGAACTGAATAGGCTCCGAAACTACTGGACAGATATGCAAAATTCACTGCTGGAAAGCTACATTATTTTGTGAGTAACGCAGGCTATTGTATTTAAAACATTTTTTAAAGAAACGCGCACGGACATTATATTAATAGTTTAATAACGAATGTAAGCTTGTCTTTGGTTAATTTCGCGTCGTTATACCCGGTTTAAATTATTAACAGCCTATATTTTATCCCCAACTTTTCACGGGAACGAAAAAACGCGGGTAACACCGTGCAACACAGCTAGTAATTCATATTTTTTAATATTACCTTTATAAAAACCAATAAGAAAGTACGTTATAAATTGGTGTTACAGCTATAATATGCCATTAAGTTACCTTGACTATGTAAATGTATCGATAAAAAACACATAGGCTTTAGATGATATCATATACATACATACACTTCACGCCTGTTTCCCGGAAGGGTAGGCAGAGACTACAGATCTCCATTTGTCACGGTCCTGACATACCCCTTTCGCTTCATCTACATTCATACATGACCTCCGGTTTCGAGTACTTCTCACGCCACCTTCCGCCAGGACATCACCAATCTGGTCAATGTATGTCCTTCTGGGGCGACCTCTATGTAACAACAAAAACTTGCGTTTCCATTACCCAGTAGGGCGGACAGACATGGAACGTAACAGCTCTAGCCTCTCAATATTCATCTACTTAAAAAACATCGGGGCTAATTAGATAATAGCTCACCACCCAATAACGCCCTTCGCTACATTAAGTCTATTATTAGAAAAAAACAGCTAGAATAATTAGATATTTTTAAGTACGGGGCAACTAAGATTACATATAATGAACCAACTGAATAATTGGAACCTGACCCCCATTTACAAGCACGATGTCGTATGATAAGTTAACTGTCACTAAAAAGGCGTGTAAACACAAAAAAAAACACCTACCCACCTTTTTTGTAACTAAAAACAATGTTCATTTATGTTTATGGGAAAAAATCTAAAAAGCCTTCCGATCAAAACACTAGCGATAGAAGTCAGTTATTGCTTCTTAGCACGATATACGAAGGTGTTTCTTATAATTTTACCAGTTCCAAGATTGCATTGAAATGTAGGGTAAGGGCGGTTGAATTGGCATGTTTCCTTAATAGTCTGCATTTAGCTCGGGGAACAATTTGTGACAAGAGCTCGGGTTAAATTGTCGCCCCTGGAGGAAATAAACTAATTTACTTACTCACTAACACAGGATGCCCGTGAAATACGCGAATATTTCAGGGAAACGTGCATTCTCTACAGTTCGTGAGGCTTTTTGAGACGTCGGAAGGATCGGTTACCGCTTTTGTTTGTGGAAGAGGAGTTGTATAAACTTTTAGGCCGATACGTATTATTGTAAACACACAAACTGAGCGACTATTACCCTCTCGTGGACACGTTCCTCTTGTCGACGAGATAACAATAAAGCTACTATTGTCTTCTGTTGATTGTCCGCGAAAGTCTGAACTCTATCTAAATTTTTATTAAATTGAACATGATGAATGCTTAAGGATGAGAGAAGGCAGGTCGGTACCTACATAAAGTATTTTAATCTCGAAACGGCTTATAAGATTTTTATCCTATCCACAATTACAGTTCTCTTGCCGATATGGTATATCTGCACACGTTTTGGTATGTGACCGAGTGTCATGTAAAAGCTTATAGGCAAACCATTTAACTGGCGGAACGCCCGCTGGTTGATGGGGTGGGTTCCGGTACACAAGTGATTATTTATTTCGATTTAATTGAATGGAAAATTAAAAAGGTGAACTTTGTCAAATAAGATACTGATTTTGAGTACTTATTAGGTAATGGACAAATATTATCGAATTTTAAGAAAAAATGTGTATTTTATTAAAATTCTGCCGAAAACGGATCTTTTTTTTCTTTGTTAAAATAAAGAGTAAACGTTGTTTACAATGTTGTTTGGCTTGCATGTTAATTATCATAAAAAATATCTTTTATCCTGAAAAATATCTCGTTTACATGACGTTGTTCCAAGAGTCCGTAATTAATAAGCCAACTGTACGCCGCTGAAGCCGCTAGGTACTGAGTAATGTCACTTATGCTCCCCGCCCCGAGTGCGCATCTTCACCCCCGTCAAGGTCTGAGAATTCCCCCGCACCCACCTACGTCTTACCCCGCGGGCGTTCCGCGAATTATGTGGTTTGACTATAACTACATTAATTTCTTTTGTTGTATCCCTAGTACTGAGAGGCGTTCATCCTCTAGGCACCCAGAAAAGACCAGCGCTCAATGAGGAGTATCTTTACAAATGAATGAACAAGTGTGCTTCATCGTAGACCACATCGCTGCTTAATATCAGAGCGGATGGTGGTCAAGCGCTTGTTCATAATGATAAAAAAAATCCACAAAAGATCCAGTCCGAAGACGAACGATCATAGATTAAAGTATGTAATCTCTTTCGTTTTCAACTATCTTCGATAGTCTGATTTTATTAGGAAACTCCTTATGGAACCTTACAAGCCATTTAACTATATAAGGTACAAAATAAGAGGAAATAAAGTATTTGGACTGCTCTGAAAATAATCGAAGCAAGCATTTACTACAACAGAGTTACAAGTTGACTTTTGGGGGATTTAATTAACGGAGCCGACGGTGTATTCTACTGAAGGCACTATGGATTACGGACGTGATTGTATGTATTAATGATAGGAGATAGAATACAATAATTTGAAATGAACATTCATCGCCAAGACAACGTCTGTCGGGTCGACTACTGGGTATTATTTGAAAATGTATTAAGTTCTTAACACTTACATACTACTCTACTCTATCAAAATCTATATTTTCGGATATCATTGGTCGCTATATTTTTCTTGCAGAAACAGAAATTGATTGAAACGATGGCCGGTTATTTGGCTAGTTTGGCGGGCGCACTGGTGAAGCCGCTCTGTACTTCAGAAATTAAATTGAAGCTGGTATGTTGTTTCATCGGATTTCCAACGAAATCGATCGGGATGTTTGCCGACATCGACAAAGGGAGATTTTTATTCAAACGTGATGGAATATCTAACGCAATTTATTTTTCATTTAAACCAGACTCCAATGGAAGAGTGCATCGTTATGTTGATGTGAGAGAGAGCCGACCGTCATGTAATTTCTATGAATCTTACCAAGTAAATATTTATTAAAGGTAGACCACAAATAAAGCCGTCCATCGAGAACATCCCATTCGTTATTATGCACGACGTCGTCCGACGGAGTTTTGTCATAACTCAGTCTCGGTTGAAATTATTTCCGCAAGCCCTGACGAGAAACTAGGCTGTGTAAGTGTGCGCGCAACAAGCTCCCCGTATAACGGCTGGACATATTTCATTCTTAACGAAGTCAAATTTCCGGGCGAAGTCGGCGCGCGAAGTGTGCGTGGAGAAGATAAAAGCACCCACGAGCTGTGACAACGCCCCCTCTAGCAGGATATGTACCAAATTTCCTTACTGACTGTTGTAGGAAGCCCTCGATCGTATCGTTGTTGTTGTGTCTTATATATTATTTCAAAGATGATTCATGAAAGTTGACTCTATGGTAACTTTAATTATTTTCACACTGTGCCATTTCAATTATCATTATTTTAATTCAGAAGTGTGTAATTACATGAACAGTAAAGTAGCAAAATACCTAGACGCATAGAAATACCCCAGCTGGTCACAAATTATTAGTAAGAATAGAACCTAGAATTCTTTTTTAGTGAGATGCGCACAGACATTATAACTCAATATTGTTCACCGGATATATCGGCGGGAATATAGTGAAAAACCGTACGCATACCTTTGTAATATCCAAGCTTACACGATGCCAAACTGTGACACAGTAAGCTAAGATGCAATTAACGTGCAAGCCACAAGGTTTATCACAATATTAGCAATCCATTTCAGATGTTAATGAAGCCGATCTATAAGTTAGTAATTTATATAGTTTTGATGACGTTTCATAGGTCACTAAAACCTCAATAAGGCAGAGTTGTGATATAATGATAAGTACGAAATGAACATTAATGTCTATGCCATGTGAGTTCCAGCCAGCAGTCGGAGCACAGACAAGCTAGTAGATTGCCTTTTAAGAAAAAAGTTTTTTTTTTATACTTGGCTCTAATGTTCAGCTTTAAAGCCGACAATTCTGCTACAAACAAAGTAATAATTCTTCGTGTTCAATGGGGAATTTTCTATGACGTTTTTTCGACCGAATTTCGGTCGGAAAACTGTCATTACTGTCATACTTTCCAAACAAAGTTTGACAGTAATGACAGCTCGTCGCCCGAAAATCTGTCAGAATAACGTCAAAGAAAATTCCCCATATTATATGAAGGGTACAGGAAAAGAACAAGGAATGTCACATTATTTTTTTTGTTTTCAATGAGCTATTGGATAAAAAACATTCTAAGCGCCATCTGTCATTTTTATATGACAGATGGCGCTTACAAAGCTACAAAAGTTTGAAATTATTAATACTTTATTATTATTTTCACAGCGAAAGACCGCACAAGTACGCATTGCTTGTATACATAGGTAACCAGCCAGAAAGAAAACAAAGATAAAGCTATAGATTTTTTTTATACACTGCACAATTTGTATCAACCTGTTTTTTTCTAGCTAGCTTCATCAGCGCCATCCGTGGACTTTTATGTAATTGTTTGACATTTTTTTTATCCAATTAGCCATTGGAAGAAACTTATTGTCTATGGTACTTTTATTCCGAATCACTAACTTTTAAAGTAAACAACTAGATACTAGATAGCGCAAAAAAGGCGGTTTTGTTGTTTTGTTTTGGTTGAAAGAAAAAAAACTAGGAATGTCCATCCATGACTTTCAATCTTTTGAATGTGTATTTCTCAAAATCAACTCTTTAGGACATTTCCTATTCTTTGCCTGTACCCTACATATTATAGTCGGGGCCATCGTCACAGACTATCGATAAAGTCAATCAAAAATCAAATTAAATCATTTATTCGTGAATACATGTCAATTTGCTGTTAAATTTAAAATATAATGTCACAATATATCCTGCCTTAGGTATGTGGCGTACAAATATTATGTCAATATTATTTAAGTTTTAGTATTAAGTGACATATATTATTACATTAACATATACATTATAATGACATATATTTTCTTATGATAAGCACTAAGTTTTAAAAAATAAAATTTTATTTCCGTTGATTTTATTAAGTTTGGTTTTTTTATTTTGGGTTTTTATAGTTAGTATAGTTAAACCTGAGTTTACAATTAATAAATAAATAAATAATCACAGTAACTAACTCATGGTTTTTATTTTACAGACTTTTTCATGCAGGATTTTGGGAATTTCTAGAAAATATTTAAAAAGTCAATATCTCAAGAACCATTAATTTCCGACCATACATATGAAGGTTTATTTTATTGCATTTTAACTCCTCTATCACCCCATACCAGGAATACGTCGAGTTACAAGTAACCCTGTATATAAAATTAAGTCGTGTTAGTTACACCAAATATAACTTAAGAACGGCTGGACCGATTGGACTAAAAATTGGTGAGGACGTAGCTTAAGACCAGGAGACGGACATAGGATACTTTTTACCCTGATCCTGTGGGACGCGTCGCTATATAGAGGGTGTTATATTTTGTATTAAATACTGAAACAACACGAATGAAATCGCGGGGCGTCCACTAGTTAATTATAAAATAAATCACAGGTTAGAATTACAATCAATAAACATTTTATAATAGACATTTTACATTTTCATTCAAATTACATTGTTAATAACCTTTTATTATAATCCTTTACAATAATTTATCATTGAAAAATTCTTCTAATGTATAGTATGATTTTTCTAAACGTAGGCTAAAGAGGTTTCTCCTAAACAGTTTTGCATCTTGTTCTCTCAAGGTCTTAGGAAATTTGTTGTAAATCATTTGCTTTGAAGATAGAGTCCCTCTCTGAACAGTTTCCCCAGAATATTATGCCATACCGGAGAGTTGACGATATATATCCATGATAAGCTGTTTTTACAGCTTCCTCATTTACTATTTTTGAAAGTCTATACAGAGTATATGAAAATATATTTAATTTGGAGCATATATCCTTTGCTTGCTGCTTCCAGTTTAATTACTATCTATTGTAAGAGCCAGAAATTTGGTTTGCTCTACATTTTCAATAGTCTCCGTCGTAGGCTATAACAACGTCAGGAGAACTGGTTCTTTGTTTAAAACGCATGATTTTTGTTTTACTGATATTTGCCTTCAGGTGATTGCTTTCAAGCCATAGCATTATTTGATGAAGAGTTCGGTCTATGTCTCTATATATCCGTGAATTTCGTTTTTTTTTAGCAAAGATAGCCGCGCTGTCGTCAGCAAAAAGAATCATGGGGTGTTTTACATTATTTGGGAAAACAGTCAGTTGGTCAATAGTCAAAGTCCTCAAAACTCATTAAAACGTGAAGGTGGGCCATCACATTTCAATGCTGCGTGGAATATTACACGGGAATAACAAATTCATCAAATAGGAGTCCTCTCCTTTACTTCTCACTCAAACTTACGAAAAAAATTATGACAAAAGTCAAGATTTCCAATTCACAGTCTTGAAACACAAATGGCAGCATGGGGCATACGTCAGATTCTATTTCTTGCCAAGATTTATTATTTCACAGTGGGACTCGTGGATTTAAGAAAAAGGATGTCTTTATTCCCAAGGTCTTCGTTGCAGTAATTGTAACCTTTCAGTTTGAAACTTATACTCGTAATAGTTTCAACAATCAAATTACTTTGTTACAAAATAGAGAGCACTTATATAGCCTAAATAAAGAATTCGCCAATGGAGAATTTCCGGGGCCTTTGGAGTCCAGAAAAATGGACTTCAGTGGCGCCAGCTAAAACCTTTGCTCAAAGAACTTGGCCCGGATAAAAGGCAGTGGAAGCAGTTAATACAATTTTTAATATTTTGTTATGAAGTGTATGTGTGTGTACCAACTATTTACCTACCTACGTTAGCAATTTGTTACTTTGTGTGCAGATTTGGCGGGACCTTCATTAGAAGGCCAGGTTCTAATGCCGAATCTATTAAATTGGGCTTTGAACTTTTTCTGGATGTTTTTATTACAACTTTCTTCCTAGACTGCGAAGACTGTTCACGGAAACGGTTAACGTTCATGTGCCACGGAATTACAGAATCGATGGGTGAAGTGTATATATGCTGAAAATATAAGTGTCTTACGTTCGGACAAGTTTCACAGTTCGGACGTTTTCAAGCTTGAGAAGGATTCTATTCAAGTGATCATCTCTTGGCTACAGTCTTGTTTTCCTCAGTGTTCGATACGTGATAATGGAGATAAATAAATGTTTGTGAAAGCATTGTGGGATTCTCTGATATTTCTCCTACTTACTTTTCGTAATCTGTCCTGCCGGGGTCGAGTTATCACATAGTTGAAATAATTTACGAACATTTTATCACCTTTTCAGTATTTTTTTGCACCCAAGAAACTTTATCCTTACCTATAGGCGATCGCGACATAAAATTCTTTGACGAACTGTGACTGGGACTAAAATACATTGTTGGAATCGGTATATTTTTCTGAGTTAGAAAATATTGGTCTGGATCATGTCAGTCAGCCTGTATAAAGTCGTAACAAAACAAAAACGCCAGAATAGGTTGATAAATAAAAAAACATACGAAACTAAAATAAGTGAAGCGATAAAGTTTTAGACGAACGATAGGGCCGAAGTTTGGTGGAGCTTTGACGCGGCCACAATAAAACAATAGCCATAATTCACGAAGTGAGAACAAGTTGGATTGTTTTCTTCACATCATATCGGGCAATAAATCGTTGGCCTCTTATCCGCCATCAAAGTTAATTCCCATGCATAATTCATTGCAACTTTTCCTGCGAGGGAGTTTGCTTTGTTCACGCACGTGACCTTTCTATCAACGAATTTCTATTTTTTTTTGTAGGTAACTTGGTGTGTGTTTTTGCCAGTGAGGGTATGATTTCATTTCCGATGTTTTTTTTTGTTTTTTCCCAGTCAAGGTTTAAGTTTCACGTCAAAGTGTTTCAGCAGATATTCTAATTTTGAAAAAAAAAAGAAACAACCAAATTAATATCGATATTACAGATATGAAAATGTGGTTCGTTATATTATTTTTGGATGTCTGACTAATTTACAATGCCTACGTTACCTAAAATGATTCTATACATCATATACAACGAATGAGAGTCTCAACAGTTCTGATCGTTTTCCTATTATTACTTTCAGAATAATGGAGAATTTTCTACTTTCCAAACAAAGTTTGTCAGTAACGACAATTCTCCACCGGAAAATCTGTCAGAAAAACGTCAAAGGAAATTCCCCATTGTTTCTACGAATTCCCTAAATTTATTAAACCTGTAAAATGTGTTTGCCCTTGATAGATCGTCATCCGTTTCATTTAGTCGAAACGGAACCATAAAACGTTAGTATCTTGTAAGGAATGCGAAGTCAACTTGATGAAGTGGTCTGAGTATTAACACCAGGTGGAAATATAGGAGCTAGTGGGTTGTACAAGGAAGTATTTAATTAAATCTAGAGGAGGGTGCCTCCTCCTCGTTATCGCCTGTAATCGCAGGTAGGCCGACATGCCGCCCCGTTAGAATACCAAACCGTTACTTTGTAAGTAGCTAAAAAGCCATTAGCCGTCCGCCGTTGTTGGCGAAAAGTAATTTCTTGGAATCTCACGAAGTTAAATTAAGGATTTTCATTTATTTATCGTTGCACGTTGCACTGGACAGATTGGTGCTATTATCACATGCCTTCTGTCTCGTAACTTTGAGCGCTAAACTTTGCCTGTGCTACGGTCGTTTATCTATCAAGTCTGGATTTTGGCGATGTAATTAATTAATTATGGAAGTACTAAACTACGTCGCACATGAATCATCAATGCAGAATCGAACATGTGGTTGCATTGTAATTAAGAGTCCATTACATTGGTGGATTGGTTGGTGCAGCATCAAACAGGGCATAGAATCAAGCAAGATTCAGGGGTCAGCTTAGCCTACAAAATTTGAGCCCGCGGGCTAAATTGATAACATAAATATTTGTGGGTAGTCATCTCGACCTATTCATTCATGGCTCGTACAGTGAGCTAAGTTAATTCCTTTGAACCACTTTAAGGGACCACCCAGAACGCGAATATTATCGATTTATTTTTCCCCGTTCAGAGCCTACGTCACTTCTTGTTATGGATAGCATACTTAGTGCACTGTGGGCCGAGTCGACCTAGAAGGAAAACGTATTTGGACAATTTAGCCCGCGGGCTCAAATTTTGTGGGCTAAGTTGACCCTGGAGTCAGAAGCAAGCGTCGTAGACAATTTTAAAATGAATAAATATTATGAATGACGAATGTCAACTAACAACGTCAGGTTGTTGCTCAGGGTTGTTGTCAATGTCTTATATGATTTGGTAAATTATATTTTATATTTTTTGTTTGTTTTACAATATTTTGCACAGAATAAAAATATAAAATGGAAAATAACATTATAAATACATTGGACCATGGAGAACGGGTAACGAGCTATTACGCCGAAGCATATTTCAACGACTTGTATTGCGATTCGAAAAGTGACTCTAACGTTTCAGATCACAAATCTGAAGAACCAATAAATGTTGTAGAAGAGGACGATGAATGGCAGTCTCCAAGTGACGCTCTTATCGGCATTGTTGAACTCAAACCACCTTTGACTTCTAAAATAACAAGAGGAAAGACACACGAAGGTATCCTCGCAATAGGTGAGGAAGTGTTATCAAAGAAAAGGGCAAAGTTCATGAAACACGTTGAAGACTTACTGAATAAAAATGATATCTCTTGGCAATTTATTCTAAATGAGGAGAAGAAACGCGTTGAACGAAACGTAAAACAAATTTATAAGGAAATATTTACTTCAAAGTGTCAAACAATGACCAATGAAATATCAACTTTCCTTGAAAAATCTTTGGTTCAACTGGAAAAACACATTAAAGAAGAACTACAAGACTCAGTATTGTGTACTCATGCCAACATTGTTACTTATTTAAATATCGAGATCCAAAATAAGCTTCGACACGAAAGAAAAATCTTGGAAGATGTTTTGCAAAGGAAATACGAAGAAGAAATTAAAAAAGTCAAACATTATTATAAAATGCTTCTGGCTGATCAACTATATAAACACAGTCGCTTAGTAAATTCTGCGGTGTCATATAGGAATGATGCTTTGAAGGCATTTTGCAAACAACTCGATGCAGAAACTTTGACAAGCACTATGTATATCATGTCTCACGAAAGAAAGAAATGTAGAATACGACAGTTCATAATGAAGAATTATCATGATATAGAAGTGAAGGATAAAGTTGACAAAATTAAGGAAAGGGAAGAAGTGATTGAAGCTTTCGAACAAAGCGATACGCCTATTAATTTACTGAATCAGCACTGGGAAGTGAAAGTGAAGAAAATTGTCCAAATGTTTTTAAAATTTGTTAGCTACAGTTTAAAACTATTACCGGAACAAACCGTATTCCTTTTTGATTTTGAAAAGTTATTTCTTCTCCAAATGAACGAAATACAAAAGGCTCCCTTAGTTGCCCCTACGATTTTACTAGACGAAGAGAAATTTCAGAATATTTTAAAATTCGAACATTGTGACAGGCCAGAAGAAGAGTGTACATTAGAACCAATAGTTGTTGAATTAGATCCATCTCCACCTACACCTATCCGATACGGTAGTCGAGAGTCGTTAGATACTAATGTTGAACTGCCATGGTTTCGGGTCCAAAGGCAATTCGTGTATGCTAGATGTCACAATTTCGAAGACATTAAAAAAGTATTGCAATCCCAGATATGTAAATGTCATACGTTGACACCAAGAGATTCTGTTTCTAGTACAGCTGTATCTGTTGCAGTAGAACAGCCACCTGTCATACCGTCTACAAGTTCATCGTCATTAGAGCCACTCTTAGTTGAAGACGTACATCGCCTTAAAGCGTGTCCAAACAGAAACTGCCAAGATTGGTTCGCAAAAGCGGAGTTCCCTGATTTGCAATCTTACATGGATTACACGGAGGAAAATTACAATCGCGTAAAAGTAATTCTAGATAAAATTCCGAAGCGAGAGGAAGAGCAGCCATTTGTGAGTGTGAAAGAGATTGCACATCGACGAATACCGTTTGCTGAGACTCGAGAACCGGTCCACAATGTTGCCACACAATACTCGAGTCAAGAAAGTTTTCATGTTGCTGATAATCTTAGTTGTACATGTATAAGGGAAAAGTATCCTAGAATGCCTAGTACTTCAATGATAGACACAACATTGGCAACAAAACGTAAAGATTCCATAAAACAACTCATTGAGCAAAATCTTAAATTGCTCAAATTTTTCACCGACGAAAGCTTTGAACTGCATACCTAAGTTAGTTTTTCCTTTCTATTAATTTATGTTTCCATCAGTTTCAATTATAAACCCATGCTTTATAAGTTGTGTTTTGTTAATTGTGTATCACACATTTTTTTTATGTTACAGCTAAAACATTATGTTTTGCCCTTATGCACGTAAAGACAGGCTCTTTTTCAATATTAACTTCTAGGCTTCGTAGATTACATCAAACTAAACCAGCAAACCGAATATAACTGATTATTGATAAAACACTCAAAAGGGACGTAGTCATAATCCTTTTTCTGATAACAGTGCATATTGATCAAACTAGGGGTAGGGAGTCCCGTACTAGGGTCGGGGACGTTTTGTTAGTTTTCCAAGTGCACGCACAGTGAAAGGATCTCTACAAAGTGAGTACAGATATACAGTTTTTTTATTATTCCTTACTTTCACGACTTTTTTCTGCACTGTATTGCTTTGTTTATGTTTTTCTGTAAGCGTATAAATCCTGGTACGGTGTTATAAGAACTCGGCTCGCGTTTACTCGAAATTTTCAAGTACAAAAATGGATATGCTCTTGTTCTTAAAACAACTGCATTTTGTATTATCTTTCTTAATATTTAAGTGGCTGTTTAAGTACAGTAAATAACATTCGAACTTAACTATGTACTGTCCTAGCAAATTTATTACATTGTTTGCAATCCAGAGACATTTTCTTCTAACAAGTAAATAAAGTCATGACGTTTACGTTTCTCATGTGCATAGGTTTATTTTTGTATATGTGTTTGCGGATAACTTAGATTCCGATTTAAATTTAAAGTTTATGTTTTAAATCCCATTATTATTTTTTTCTTGGAAATAAGATATCCCCAGAGTATTCTCATATTCCAGAGAAACTTCAAAAATATAATAGTAGAGTATTCTTGCTGATTCCTTTCCTGGTTGAATTCGGTTTTATTACTGTTGTTGTTAAAAAAATATTTTTATTTTATTGAATATCCAGTTGGCAGTGATAATTGTCTAACAATATGGAGGAAAGTCAAACTCCGATGGCACCGGCAAAAAGGTCAAGGAAAATACCAGTAATAAAACCATCTCAATATGAATCAAGCGAAGCTGTGCACAGAAACAAAGACTATTGGAAAACTGTATTTGAAAAGATGGATCTGTCTGCTAAAGAATCGGTATGTTAATATATACTACTTAAATTAATCACATAAGGTACACATTTTATTAGATGCGAATGTTTTTAGGACTGTTTCTAGTCATCAGGCTGAGTAATTTTGCTATGAGCTGAACTACAAATTACCTTTAATAATGATGTCGTTAAGCTAATTATAATTTAAACAATGATTAGTTCTATTAATAATAATATCCACAAAAGAGCTATTCGTATAACGTAATTGCATCTACATATTTCGTTTCTCATTACATATTTAACGGTCTGTATATTTTGAGGAAACTCATTGTAGAAGAAAAACATACGTTAACAACGGTTGTTACTTGCACTATCAACGTCATACATATTTTTAGCTTTGTTTTCCAAATCCAATGCTCCTTATGCTACAAATAGAAGTCCGTCAAGCGATAAACCTGTTTAACTTTTCACGTTAGTCGCCAGAACAACAAAGCGCGAACTACGCGGAAGCTTTGCCGCCGAAACTCTATACAAAAGTCAGAGAAATTTTTGCACTGAAAGCAGCCGGTCAGCTGAAGTTTGCCGATTCCTTAAAACAAGGTTTGTTGTTATGGTTACCATACTACATGAAATGTCATTAATTGTAGTCACCTTCATATGAATAAACAGTTGAGGAGTGCGTTAAAGATATCACGCATAGTAGGTTAGGAACATTTTACCTATAATTTTCTTAATATAGATTTGCTCGAGACAAAAACAAGGAAAGTGATGAGTATGAATGTGGATACAAGGGAAGGGGGAGACCAAAGAAGGTATGGAGGGATTAGGTTAAAAAAATGTATGTGTGTGATCTAACTGCAGAGATGACGAACGACAGAGATGAATTACGAAAGGAAATATGTTGCGCCGATCCCACCTGGTGTAGAATAAAGGCACGAAATTATGATGAGAGTTAGTCTAGACAACATCCGCCAATATCGTGCACTAGTCTGCTTCTTTTGGTGAACTATTACTATACTATAGGTATTAATTACAGCTCTGACACGCGCAATACATAGAAATGGTGATTCAAGTCCATACTCGCGTGGAGGCTAAGCAGATTAACAATTTTATTTCTAATAAGGATTTATTTTGTTCAGATAGCGAGCCAGCAATAATAGTGAAGGAACCTAAACTTTCTAAACGAAAGGTCATTCGCGTCGAAAGAGAACGCGATTCCGACACTGATGTGGAACCATGTGAAAGGTAAAAAATATTGTTCATGTTTAAAATACTTAATAAATTATACAAGGAGTGTAAGATATTATAAAGGTCGAAAGAGGAAGATCACGTCCAAATCAGCGACGTGTTACGAAAAGGCAAAGCCTACAGTCTGACAAGGATATCTTTTTTATATTTAGTGTGGACTCGGGCTTTTAGCCCATTTAGTAGACTGTTTCCCATGACCCAGTTATTAGTCTTGTTCTGATTGTATGTAGAATTATAATTAATAATAGATGTTGTCCATGTCAACAGTCAAAATGTATCGTTAAAGGCGTCAATCGTGCGAGTCGGACTCGCGCACCGAGGGTTCCGTACAAACCTGCAAGGTCTACAAAGTTCGTTCATTACGACAATCGAGTCATAACTATGGTATTTTTATTTATATAAAAATAACTCACTTTTCAATAGCTCTACGCGTTCATGAGGAAAAAAGTAATAAGTTTATATTTATTAAAAAATATATATTTTGTAATGTAACTAAAAATTTAAGGTTTTCTGATTTTTTCCTTTATGTGTGCTATAAGACGTTGCTTCGTACCAAATTTTAAGATTCTGAGTTCACGGGAAGCACCCTGTAGGTTTTGATTCCCTTGCAAGTGTCGAAAATTTGCGGCATAAACGGCTGTATCTTTTGATTGCGTTGGCTTAGAAGTTTGATTTTTTCACAGCTTCAAGGGACAGTAGACGTGAGTAATTGATATAAATTTCAGCTTCATACCGTCACGCGTTCCTGAGAAAAAGGGTCTTGACAGACGGACGGACGGACGGACAGACGGACAACAAAGTGATCCTATAAGGGTTCCGTTTTTTCCTTTTGAGATACGGAACCCTAAAAACATAAAGAAGTTAGGGTTTTGATGATGGCAGTCCCGATAAATCGAGTGGAACATTTAAACGGGCGACTAGTACTGTTGAAGCCGATTCTTTTTTATCTAAAAGTATACTTGTGTAACACGGGAAATGATAGATTAGAAGATAATAAAATGTTATTATTATGCTTCTCCTTAAACGGAAAAAAATTTGTGCGCAGGATACGGCATCAAAATCTGCTAATATTTCAGAGACGACAAAGAAGAACGGAACATACATCAAGAGTTTCTGAACAAGTCAGACAGGGAGCAAATAAAATGGCCGTCCAGATATCTGTTGCCGGAGCGCGACGACGAAAAAAGCCTAGTGAAAAAAGCTGATGACCTTACTGATAAGGTATCATGCACTTATCTTCGGCCGAGATGGGGCAGTGGTCTTGGCACTTGCCTCTAAGACGCTTCAGACATGTTGCCCTATGTTTTAGGGATGAGTGTGAAACAAGTCGTCTTGTTATGTGAAGGCTTTATCCATAAGTAATTATGAAAGTAAAATTAAACCCACCTCTCATTAAAACATTCGACTGTAACCTAATGTGTCCAAATATTCCGGGGAATTATACAACTCTACAACTAAATTTCGACTTGAAAACTAAAGTATTAAGCAGTTACCAACATTACAACAAATAAGTTGTTTAGAACATATGAAAACATAGGTTATACCACCTATACCATGCTATGCCATCATCTATCTATGTATTTTATAAAAAAATCCTTGATAATTATCGTTAGTAGAGATGGTATATCGTTCACATAATTGGGATACCGGTTTCATTCGCAACACTGATCCTGCAGGTTTGTTAGTATACGCCTGTACACGAACGTTCAACTTCGCATTGTAAGTCGAGCTTCCTATTGTATCATATTTTCTCTACGGCATAGCCGGATTTGGTAGCTAGTTATGGCACGGATAAAAATAGACTTGTTAGCCAGCTTTGAAATGGGTCTATTCTCTCCTATGTCGTAGCCACCAATAAAGTCACCCAATACAAAATGTGTCCTTAAAATCGTACGACTTTTAAATCACTACAACATCGTCAAATACAAAATGTGTCATTTTATGATTTTGAGTCAAAACAATTGCAAAAACACTTATGATTTCGATTTCAACAACGACGTATTGGTTCACATTTATTCTAACTGTGCGATATATAAAATATTTTGTTTTACAGATAGCTGAAGAATTCTGTGATTATATGCGCCAATTGGGTGGAGACCAAACGTCGCAGCTTTTCACCCCTAAAGCCATCAAAGAATTGTTCGAAGTAAGTGTAAAGAAACTATGTCATGGTATTTTTTAATACATAGATAGCATTGTTTGGAAAAATACTAAGGATATACTTTATTTTCGATTCTATGTCAATTATTTAAAACATGTCATCTCTATTATATTGAAGACATTGTGATGAAGTCCGTGGCCAAAAAAGTGACTTATTTTTGTAAACTTCTAGTTCGCTATAACTCGGTAACTACTAATTTTCGGCCATATCTTGTATTCCTGTTATTTTAATTAAAATTAAATTTTCTGTACATCTTAGGTAGGATTCAACAGCCATGTTTCAAGAAGTTTGCAAATTCTGCCGAAAGAGCTTCCGACGGTCCAACATAAAGTTGCCAATGCTTGTGGAAATCCAGAGGTAAAGTAAAATTTTGTAAATTGAGCATTTGAGCATAATATAACATCGAATCACACCAGTAAGACATATGTAAGGTCAGCCAAGGAAGTGGTCTATCAGTTTTGCTGACACTTCTTGTATTAAAACACCATTAAGCTAGAGTTTGTATATTGTAACAAGTGAAAAAAGTACTTTAATATATTATAGATATAATGATACTCCTACAAGTTAGAGTTAGAGTGGAAGCCAAGGTTATTGGCCGACTGTACATGAACCAGATTAGTGATATTCTGACGGATGGTGGCTTGAAAAGTACTCATGACCGAAGATCATGAATGAGAATATTATGAATGCAGATGGAGCGAAACGGATAAGTCTGAAGATCTGTAGTTTTTTTCTACCGCTTTGGGATACAGGAATAAAGTGCACAGTGCTACAAGGCTCTTTTTGAAGTAAATGTGTACGTACCGTTTCAGAAATCCGTATTCAACGCCCTCGAGTCGGAAATAGCTAAGGACATTCGCGCCGAAGCTAAACATCAGGTCTCCAAGGCATTTGGTACAAGTGTCCCACCAATCCAGCAGGTGCATCCAGAGAACAACACGCGAGAGCTGTGGCGCTCCTCGAAACATGTACCTAAAGACCTAGTCACACTCAAAACTGTGTGGGAAGGAATCACTAATCTTAGGTTAGTCAACTTATACTTTTACAAGCTGACACGGCTAACGTTTCGTCTGCTCTAATAATCTCCTTCGCACCCCTGTTGTCGCCCCTTTGTAGGCGATGTACTGCGAGAAATACAGCTGGTAGGGTTGTTATAAATAGATCTTGGCCGATTTTCAGACTTGATTTTTTGCAAACTTCACATATCTAGTGACGCGGTAGCGTGTCAAGCCAAGTTCAAGAAACAGAACTGGCGAGCCGCACCGTGTGTAATAAGACAATAAATAACATAAGATAATGTATTGTAGCATAAGGTCTGTCTAGGCTAGTTTCCATATATGAATTATAGCCTTCGCAAGTCCTAAACCTACAAGTAATTGTTGGTAGATACTAGCGATCGAACATAATAATTTGTTGGTAGGTT